>VUQI01001269.1:5172-27113 GCA_015106735.1 Paratilapia polleni | reverse complement strand
TGGGGAGGGGGGGTTTTTTTTTTTTTTTTTTTTAAGCTGTTCTGCACCATCCCTAGCCCATCATCTGTTATCTGTACTTTAAAATTTATTATTTTAATTTATTTATTAACATCTCTGAGATATATTATCATTATACAAAATGAACAAATGAAGGTCTAGCTTACTCATGATCACATACAACTGGTTTCCTCCCACAGTCTAAACATGCATGCTAGGTTGATTGGTGACTGTAAATTGGCTGAAGGTGTAGATGTGAGCGTGAATGGTTGTCTGTCTCTCTGTGTAGTTCTGTGATGGACTTCGCATACTCTGCCTCTAACCTGAATTGGGTAAGTGGTTAAAATGGATTGATGGCTAGAGTTGAGCTGTAGTCAACCAACAAATATTTGCTCAACTGGAACCGTACTTACTCTTCAACTAGTTGATTGGGAGCTATGCACATTATCATTATCTTACCTACCACAATGTATTCTAGCCTTTTTAGCTTTAGTAAATTAATTAATTAAACGTGTAGTTTGCCACACATAGGCTTTACGCCCCACAAATCTGTGGGAAGCACTCTCATAAGACAAGGCAGAAACAGTGTGGACTCAACAAGGGTTTCCAGTAAAATGTGAATTTACAGCAAAATCTCTCCTCTCTTTAATGCAGCTATTTAAGTATTCTAGTATTGTATATTTATAGTCCATCGACAGTACAATCAGGCCAGAGAGAATAAAAATAGCCTCCAAAGATTCAAGAATATCAATAGAATTTTTGGGTCTTCTTGCTTATCACTTCAAAGCCACTTAAGTACAAACAATCCCAGGAAATGACGTGAAAAATTAAATGGTGGGTGGATCTCTGACATAACATAACATAACATAACATAACATGTAACTGTCTGCTTTAATGGGTTTCTAGGGCAATCCTGTGTGCGCGGTCTCAGTACTTCCGTGCCATGCTTAGCGGGAGCTGGATGGAGAGCTCCAGACAGTGCATCACTCTGCAAGGGTAAGGCTGGTACATCAGCATCACGTAGCAGCAGGACAGAGGGATCAAAAATACACCTCCACTTCTGGTCTAACGTCATTTCTGAACAATGCAGCTGCATATGCTGCATTAATTATTCATGCATTGCCACAGAGGTGAATCTGCACTGTATGTGGTTTCACTCACAATGACATGTTTAACTCCACATAACCAAACACACACAGACACAGCCAGTTACTGTCAGTGAAATCTCATATACTTCGCTCAGATTTCAACCAAGTAAGGTTGCAATGTTTTCTCTGCACATGAATATCTTCTCATCCTCCCTCCCGAAGAGGCCCCACTACCATCCACCCACTCAACACTGATACCACCACCCACAGTCTCCTTCTTTCAGAGTGACAGAGGCAAATGAAGCCCATTTTTCCCTCCGGGGAGAGACATGTCACACGCCTCAGCATTACTGATCTGAGGGTAACAGGGAAGACACGGCTGTCAGAATAGAGAGCAGCTGCACTGATGTGCGGGGGAAACCAGAGAGGTGGCCCCCATGCTGCACGTGGATTGAGTGTTGCATGATATACGGATTTTGTTTACAGCATTCAGCTTTATGTCCAAAAAAGATGCATATGAAGGTGAGATCTGCGACAGTTTAGTTTGTTAACTTCTGATTCAGGGCTTGTATAAACAGTTTGTTATGTTAATCTTTTCAGTTTAGGGCCAGATGAGATGGAAGTCTTGCTTCAGTTCATGTATGGAGCCATTGTGGACCTGCCCAGTGGAGCCAGTGCCAGGTACTGTATGTGAACAAAACAGCTTTTACAAGATTAGAACACAAGACCAGAAAACAAGCTGACCTGGATGTGGTATCTCTTGTCCCATAGTCAGGTGGTGCTGGCTGCAGACATGTTGGGTTTGGAGGGGCTGAAAGATGTAGTGGAGATGGTTCTCACCCGAGACTACTGCCGATTCTTCCCCAAGGTCAGCTATTCACAAGGAGAGCGTGCCTTAATAATGGATTTCATAGACTTATGAGGAACATAAGGTTTAAGTTTGATTTTTCACATATGTTGAATTTAGGAGCACCCAGCTAAAAATATTTCCAGGATTTCAGGATACAAATTCAAAAACATTTAATCTCTAATAACTGATACACAACCATATGGACGTCAGTGCGCTGAGCAGAGTCCTCAGTTCAAATTCTGGCTGGTTGGACCAGTTGCTGCTCATCCTACAATAAAAGTGAAAATGACCCAATGTACCTATGTAAAAATACATTTTTTTTGTGGCTGATGTGCCACGTATCAATAGGGAGTGCTTGTTGCTGTACATGTAGTATGTAACACAAAACAAAGGGCTACGTTTTGTTGAGGTTGTTGACGCTGTCTCTGTACATTTAGCTCCAGGTTTACTCGGACATCAGCTCATTCTGCAGCAAAGCTCCTGGGCTGTACTTTTCTGTGTTAAGAAAATCTCATAGGCACAATTCAGCTGTGGGAATTCTGTGAGCTCAGAAATTTACACATCGTGATCTTAAAAACATCTACTTTGGCTGTTTTCCAACTCCACTGGAGAAAAATGTTGCAGAAATCTGCACTCAAATGTCTGAAAAATAGGAGGTTAGTTGCAGCTTGTAGTAGCTGTAAAGATCAAGAAAAATGAAGTTTGATGAACTACAACTCTACTGTTCATTTTGCAGTAGATCAATCAGACACCAGGTTCATAAACGTGATTTGTTTCATATGGCCCAAATCATAATGTTATTTTGGCCATATATTGTTTAAGTCTATTACAGGTTTCTTACCCCAGTTATCATCCATGTCATCCATGTGGCTCTTGTAAATCCTTTTTGCACTGCAAATCCCATTGGCACTGTATTTACAACTTTCCTGGCAAATCTGACCATAGTTAATCCAGCAGAGCTCATAATTAGTGTTTGTTAACATGTGTCCATGTTTTACTTGCATGTTCCTACTTCAAACACATATTCAATGATGAGAAATTCCATTCAGAAACTGCCACTCCAATTTCTTGCAACTGTATAATAAGTAAAGCCTGTGTTTGGAGTAGTGTATCACATCAGCACTTGAAAACTCACTGTAACAAATCCAGAGTCATTAATTCCCAAATTCTTATATAATTCTTATTCAGATTTTTAATAGAATCAATAGGTTTGCATTTGCAGTTCAAGAATATCTACTTTATAACAAAGTTCAAAACAAAGACATGTATGAGAAGTGCCTGATATCACAGCTGAAAACACCAAGAAAAAAAATCCTTTTTTACTTTGCTGTTTGACTTTGTCTGCATGCTCAGTGTTTATGGTTTTGTTTCTCTTAAGAAAACTAATCAGCTGTCTTTTTCTTTACCATCTCCCAGTACTGTGTGCTACTGTATCCTAAGCGAAACTGTGTGAAAACATTTTATATACTCTTATTGCTTGTTTTCTCGTGTGCTTGCAGCCGGTTGATGGGGTTCAGAGAACAGTCCTTGAGTGCCTCTCCCTCACGCACGCCTTAGGCCTTCAAAACCTCCACATGCAGTGTAAGCGGTAAGTGTCTGCACTCAACTCTGTTTGGGCAATTCAGTGACTGCAATTTAACAAGACTCCCACACTTTTGGAAGATTTCTTACAGCTTGAAAATGCATATTATACTCCTAACGATTCAGAAAAAGTCACTACATTTTATTTAAGTGGCCTAGAATTAGACTTTTTTCAGACTTGCCCTTAAAAATGCTTTAATTTGAAAACAAAAAAGCACAGCACACTCATTACCTGCCACCATTTATGTCACTTTGCGTTCAGAACGTACCGTTTCACTTCTTGCTCACTGTGCTTCGACATCTTGTTGCTATGTAACCAGCATGTGGGTTAATACTTCTGTGTTAGTAAGTGGCCAAGGGTATGGGTTATGACGCAAATTGCTTTAATGAGAAACACAGGTCTTTGAGGATATTGAGATCAGAGTGGGCCCATATGTGAATTAAAAACATTTTTACGAGGGGAAAGTGATTTATATATTTCTTTGATTGCATTCTGATTCTGTTTTGCATTTATTTTAAATGTATTACACATTTCATCCCATTACAGACAGTGTCAGATTACCAGTTTTAATTTAAAAAGTGCATCTCAGAAAATTCTGCATGAATTTCAGCTTATCTCATCTTATACCTTTGTTTGCCTACCTTTTGCTTCAGTGATGGCTGCATTTGAGCTGCAGGGACTCCAGTGCAAAACCTTACAGCCCATTTTATCCCATCATGATCTGACAGTGATACAGAGAGCTTCTTACAATGTCAGAAATATTTGACTTTCTCAGTCTTCAATTAATCAGATAAATATTTGTTGGTGTTGAGGTCATGTGACTATGGAAGTCCATGTCAGTTACCATTCCTTGGTCTTCTTTTGGTCTACAAGTAGTTCTAAAGATTTGAAGTGTGTTTATGCTCATTATCCTGCTGCAGTGCGAACCCTTCTGCATAATGATGCAAACCACGGGGTGGAGCATGTCTCCAGAGAATGGAGTTCTGCTTCTTCTTGGCCTGGGTGCAGTCGATTCAGTGCAGGTGTCCACCTCCAGAGTAGCAAGACACCCCATAGACTTGAATAATGAAATGCAAAGAAATGTCGCTATGTCTTAGCTAACCACAAACCTTTGGCTTTGTTTCTCCTCCTGAGATGCTGCTCGCTTTTTTGAGACTAGCATTAGACAGCATTCTTTTGATAGAACTTTTGCTGATTAGAGTCGTTCTAAATAAAGTCGTTCTTTATTTAGCACATTCTTTACCTGTGATGAAGTTTCTTTTCTTTTTTCATCATCTAATGGGGTGTTCACTTTTGGTCTTTCTGATTGTGCTGTGGCTACAACTGATCCAGTTTCTACAAAGCATTTTAGAGCACTGCCCTCTTAGAAACTTCACCTAACTGTGCTTGATACTGAGAAAGCCCCTCTTTGCTCAGAATAGCAATCTGACTTGTGACATGTTCACAAATGTTTGTTATAATTGCCAGTGCAGCATTCATAACTCTCGTGCAGAAGAGAAGCAGAAGAAAGGTGCAGAGAATACAAAAATATACATGATTATTTTAAGGGAAACTCTACTCTCTAACTCTACTAGATCAGGATGAGTGTTACTTGGGGTAATTTGTAATTATTGCAAACATAGTCTGTGATATTTATCCCACGCCACTCTGCTATATTCATAATTTCAGTACAAATTACCTAACATATTTCACTAAACAGAGAGGTCTTTTACTATTAATGCCATGTGAATTGACATCTAAAGGTTAAGATTTTTTTGTTCTGATGCCATGTTTCCCATTACCACAATGCTTTGTAAATAGGTTTACTTTAACAACCCAAAACAGCAATCACATCATCATGAGTGTCATCTGAGCACTACTTCAGTGGAAGGATGCAGCTCCAAGAAATCTGACATTTTGCATCAAAGAGTTAGCACAGTCAGTAACACTAATTTGTTTGAGTTTGATTGCTAACCTACAAATAGTGCAGAATCCTTAGTGTGTCTTCTTTATCTTGCGTAACTTATGTTAAATTTGTCTAAAAATTGCAGGTTAGGAAATATGTTCAGTGTGGTCTCAGTACACCTCACATATGCTATGCTCAAGTCTTTTTTTTTCTCCCCAATTTCCTTTTCTGTTCATTTGCATGCACATGACCTCATTTTTTTTCCCCTCTTCTACTGTAGCAGCTGATACTACTGCACACCATGGTGTTGCACTCTGCAGTGAGTGGGCAAGAAGTGTGTGAATGTAGGTCAGGGGAATCAGATGTGTTGAGGGAGGCTATGAGCTGGCTCTGATGGTTCTCATTTGAAGTGGTGAGCGGGTGTGGGGGGGTGTGTATGGATGTAGGTTGTGGGGAGGAGGGGGTGCCCTTGCCCTGTTGTCTCTTCTGAGTCTGTTGAGTCACGCGACTGTGATGGTGAACCAAGCAGCGGTGTTCTGTGCAGTAGTGCATTACCGAGCTTCTCATGCTCATTCATTCATTCCTTTGTTACCTGAAGCAAAACTCTGCAGGCCACTGCTATGAGCCTCAGGGTTACCATGCAGAGAAATGATTTGGGAACAAATGATAACATTCCTGAATTGAAAATTAACCATCCTCTTATTCTCTAATATGTCTTTTCAGATGGGTTGCAGAGCATTTTGTGAAAGCCTGGTGTGAGAGAAACTTCTCCCTCTTGTCTCCTGAGCTCCACAGAGCGTGCCTAACAGCTGTAACTGAAACAATGGTGAGTCTGTTCCTCCCAGAGTCATCAGCTGTAATTATTCAAATAATAGCACAAATATCATCAAGCTGTTCACCAGTGTTTTTCCACAGGAAGGAAATTTGAGCTTGATCTAATTAAAGATGACCTTTATTAAATTCTCAGTTATTAAAGGCAGGGTGATTGAGGAATATGATGCAGACATAGACAGATGGGGAGTGATCCAGCTTTTTTTTTATTGATAATTGAGTCATGAGCCTGTCTTATATCTCTCCAAAGGAGGTGGCTTGCTTGAGAAAAGCAAGACAATCCAACTATTGCTCACGCTTGCCAAGTACTGAGATTCAGTGCTGGCCAAGAGTAGTTGCACAATGTTGGGGAATCCCTCCACTGATCAATAGGTCCCGGGCAGGAGTAAAAGAGTAGTTTTATATAGAGTTGTACTCATTTGACTTCAATTTGTGTTCTCACGTAGAGAGAGTTTCTTTAGCTGATAGATGTTTCCATGCAGACTGTGCAAAATGCAGTAACCACGCTATGTGGCACTGAGCAGCTGATTGCCAGTCTGCCTGAAGTCAAGTGGGCCCAGCAGGTGAGGAGCCTGGCCACAGAGCTGCAGGAAGAGAGTCTGCATGTCATTGTACAGCACTTCCCAAAAGTCACCCACACTCAGGCTTTCAAGGACCTTCGCAGAGTGAGTTTTTGAAGTAGCCATACAAATGCACTTTGATTTATTGTGATGGTCTGGAAATATAATAAGCATCAGTCCTAATGTTTTCCTCTGTGTCTGATTGCGTTACAGAGGGAAGAGTTTACTAGAGAGCCCACGCTGTTAAAGAAACTTTGTTCAGCCATCAGAGAAGGTGTGACTGTGGATAACTGCTGTGACCTTTTCACTGCTGTGCACTCTCTGTGTGGAGATGACTTTGAGGAGGATTTTTGCATGGAGCGGAGAGGGCAACAACCAGAGGAGGTGAAATGAAGCAGAATCCTATTATATCATTCTGTGACATCTTTGAGGTGCAGTTAAAATGAAACTTATTTAGTTCAGTCCATGTAGGGCTGTAACACTGATTTAAATCCAGTCAGTCCCTTAGACCACCTGAAAACGGGCGATCTTCGTTTGCTTCCAAGCAAATTCTAGCTCGACCAGGAAATGTTAAGGTCCACTTATGGTGTTCTAGTTTTGTCATAAGTCAAAGTTATGCTCACAAGCAAATATTATTTCATGCATGTATTTATTCACTTGGGATTTGTGCGACTAGTTGACTGGAAATTTAAACGTTGCTGCTATGCTAGCAGCATTATAGGAGGGCTTTGGTTAAACAAATGATTATAATGTACTTATGTTTTATTAATGTTGTTTCTAAGATGTTTCACAGCCCCTCTAGTGGCAGGGTAGATGGCAGCACCCCCCTCTCTCTCTCTGTATGATGGGAACATGTAAACAAGCAAGGTGGAAAATAAGAGACAATAAGACCAATGACAGCCCCACGAACCAGCGTGGTTCTCCAGGATTTTAATCTAGAAAATGAACGGTTGAATGTAGGCTGTGTCAAAGTAAACTTACACATAACTACTCAATCGGAGCAATACCTAACCACTTTCTGTACAAGCACCTGGATGTTAACCTGCAGGAAAACAAGGCTGCTGGTGATAACACTGCTAACGTTATCTACACTCAGCAAACTAATCCGACACTGTGTGGAGTGCTGTACATGCCACAAAGTGCTAGTTACTGGTTAAATGGTAAGAATGTGATTAATGGTTTCAAATGGCTCTTAAATACACACAGTGTTTAACTTTGTCCATCAAACTCTGCTCAGTTCTGACATTTGTCCTTTTTTTTTTGACTACCTGATTAGTCTTTTTTCCCCTCAGGTGAATTGATTAGGAAATTAGTCACCAGGAATATCACTAGTACTCCCTGCCACTTTCACAGTGTTTTTGGGCACGGATTCCACCACTGCATGGGACTGCTTGGTGAGTGCCAGTGGATATACAGGCACTCGGAGTAACTTAGCTCTTGAAGTTAAATTCTACTTGCGTGAATTAACCTGTCAATTTTGGGGGCAGAAACCAAGTGAGGGACTGGCCCTCTAAGGATTCGTCACTGACGACTTCAGTTCACACAATTTAAATCAGGTAAAGTTTTGATTTGCGCCAGTACAACATCGGCAACTCGCAAGCAGTAGAGAGGCAGAAGAAAGGTGTGGAGAACACATAACATACGGTATTATTATCACAGGAACTCTGTCTTTAACCCTGTTCACATAGGCCTAGTATTATCCTGGGGCCTGGGGTAATTTGTAATAATTTCAAGCATTGTCTGTGATCTGTATTCCATGCCAATATGCTGTGTCTCTAATTTCACTACAAATTAGCTACCATATATTGCCACGGACAGAGTTCTTATAATATTCATCCCGTGCGAATCAACATCTGAGTGTTTTTTTCCTTCTTCTTTTTTTTGGCACAGTTTTTGTGCTCTCTGCACCTTTCTTCTGCTTCTTCCCTGCAGGAGACTTATAGGGACTGCATTGGCATTTACAAATGAAAGTTTGGACAGATTTTTGGATGCAAATCAGGGAGGACTCATGTAGCTACACAGCATGGAGACCATAGAATACCAAGAGTGAAATATCTTAAAGCGTAATGATAAGGAAAACATGCATGGTGTCATTTGGTCTGGAATATTTTGATGTCTTTAAACAGGCTCAACAGTTATTAAAATAAAATTTAAGGTCTGTAGCTAGAGGCCAGAGATGTCAGTAAAATTGAGCAAAGCACAGATTTTGCTTGTCCTGTTGGATTGTGCTTCACAAAACACAGACAGTCTAATTCCTGTGACTGCAGGGCTTTTGGTGACATATGGTAAGTACAGCAGAATTTTTACTTTATAAATTACAGACATGACAGATATACATGGGATTTAGACCCCAGATGACCTTCGCAGTTATTACAAATTACCAGCGGTCCCCTGGTTATACTGTTTCTGTGCAAATAGGCCTTAAGTGGAAAAGCGTGGACTGTGATTCTGTATTGAAATAGTGATATGCAATGTGTCACTACTTTGTTAAACAGAACAATACAGACTACTAAAACCATGCAAGCAAGCAATTTAAGCTTGTGAGATGACTTCCAGGAGAAAGTGACCTGGCTGTACAAGTTAAAGCGCATAACCCCTCTAAATACTGTACAGTATGGCACAGTGGATTAAGGCGAGGGAGACTGTGACGTGTAGCCTTCACTAATCTGCCTGTGTATCTGCCAGAGAAGGGTGTGTGTTGTGGGTAAGGCGGAAGAGGTGGAGCTCGCTCCTCCCTACTTTTCCAACCTTGTTTTTTATAATCAGGCGAGGAAACAGGAGTGTCTGCATCAGACTGTGACATCACAGATTTCGCTCAAGGGAGCTCAAGTGGATTCTGCAACAGAGACGGAGGGGGGAAGGAGAGAGGGGGCAGATACACCAAGCAAAGGGAGGAGGGAGGGGTATTTGTTGCCATGGAGAGGGGTTCTTGAAGCAGCTGCTGATTCGCTTGTGCTTTAGCGCACCCCTTCCATTCTTCTCCTCCCTCTCTCCTCTGTATTACCACCAGCCGTTCAGGCAAGAGATTTGTGCGCTACGCGGGCGGCTCTGGACCTTCCTGCTTCAGACCTTTTACGCAGTTCGCCACACGCAGGGATGGGAGACTCTGTCAGCCAAACACAGAGAAAGGATACTGGCAGGTAAAGAATTATATTCCATCTATGAGCTCTTTTATTTCCAGTCACATAGAAGGTATTCTTACTGCGGTGTATGGATGTAAGTGTTTTTTCCCTCTCTCCCTAACCCAGCCTAATGCTGAAGCACTGGTTCTGCATCATTAGAGAGGAACTAAAGCATTTGCTTTGGGCTGATTTAACACTTCTTGGCTTCTTTCTGCACTGTAACCTGGCCACTGCTAACCTATTTATTGTCTAGCCAGAGCTTTTTTCTACACATTTAAGCTATATTTTAACAGTGTTTGGCAGATGTGTGCACACCAACATGGTAAAGGCACCAGATGCGCCATGCTTGTTTTTAATGGGTGTGAGTGAAAGGCTGGATTCCCGGTTTTTGTTAGTCTGCACTGCTCTGCACGTACTAATAATATGCTGCTTCCTTACTGTTGCACTAGAAATGTGTTGAAATGCACTGCATGAATAATGTATTTGGCTGGTATCGGTGTGCTTATTACTGCTACAATTCTTGCTGGTGTAATCGGAATCCAGGTCTTGCATGCAAACATAACAAATGCACTTTAGCAAACAGAGTAAATTTCACTGCATTTATTTTTGGTTAGTATTAGATAAATAATTTTTTATACATGAAATATAGAAATGGTCATTCTCTGTCTGAAAGAGTGCTTAGCAGACACAGCTGACCCATCAGTCCACTGATTTAATGTTTGTTTCCTTCATGGTAAACACAGGGTGTGGAAACAGGAATTTGTGAATGAAAAGAATGGCTGCTCTAGCTTAGATAATGAAGGATCGAGACAGCTTCATGAAAAAAATTGGTTCCGCCTTCATCTGTGTTAGGGTTAGATTTGAATAATTTCTCTTGCAGGGAAAATACTAATTGGCTTATTGAAATGCTCTTGATTTCATCCTGTTTTGACAGATGCGATTGATAAAGGGGACAGTCGAAGACTTGGAAAAAAGCCTTTATTCACTAGCTCACAGGTAATATTAATAAACAGTGTGTCTCCTCATTTAAAGTCTTCTTTTCATTGATTTTATTTGTTATTAAGGACTCTGATTTTGATGATTCCAAGGCTGTTTTAGGTCAGAGAAAAGTTGTCGCCCCAGTCAGTCCATATAGTCTGTGGCCATCGGATACCATATGGCATAAAGGCTTCACCCTCACAGGAAAGGGATACTGTATGAAATGAGCAGCACAGGCTCTCTAAACAGATGTGTAGATAAGATAATCCTGGATGAGGTGTTCCAGATAGAAATTGCCAAGATATTAGGCATGACTGGTTAGGAGCAGTGGAGCTCCTAAAGATTACTCAGGAGGTGGTTTGAAGCAGTGATCAGAGGAATTTTTAGCTGTTAGACTTGGAGAAAAAAAAAGATAAAGGGATATATACAATAGATTTCCTAGGTTAGCTCTGACTACAGAGTGCTCAGCAGGCTGTATAGATCTCAGAGATGATAGATGGCAGCATATCTCATGCTATGCTCCAGTGGTCTTTAGGAAACTCGTCTAATATGATGCAGTTTCTTAAGGCACTGCTCTATTTTGTGGTTTATTAATTCACTTCAGTAATACTGTTATATAACTAGTGTTCTTTTTTTTTTTTTTTCCTGCAGTCAAGGGCCGTAAAATGCCCTTCATCTGCACCTGAGAGTCCTCCTGTCCATAGGACCCAGCAGGTGTCTGAAAACCGAAATTCTTCCTCTCGTAGTGCTGCATTAGCCATGAAGTCTGATGGAGTGGGGACAGCTAACAAACCAGGGGATGGTCAAACATCCAAGGCAAAGAATGTGAAGAAACCAGCAGACAGGAGTGTAGCAACAAAAGCAAAGACGGCATCAGCTGGCACGCCAGTTGTCAATGGCACGGGAGCTGCAGGAGCCCGACGCGATATAGCCAGTGCCAATGGCCCCAGAAGCTCTCATGGGGTTAAAGAGCATGAAAAGAAGCCAAATCCAGGTGCAAGGCCTAAAACCTCTCCCCCGGCCTCCTCATCTGCAAGCCAAACAGCAGTAACGAAGGCTCAAAAGAGCTCAGCAGGAAAGGCTGACAACATTGCTGGCACCACCCAAGCCCAGCCCAGTGCTTCATCCACATCCGGCAGTGCCTCTCCAGAAAACGGTGCCAGCAGCCCTCGCAATGACACCCACTCCATTCCAGGTTGACAGTCTTTATTGACTTCTTTACATTCTAACTGACACCAGCTACTGTGTAGTACATCACTGCAGCCAGGCTGAAGTGTCAGTGAGTCAGCTCCAGGGATAATACTGTAGCTGAAATAAGAAAGGACCTGCAGACTAATTAGTATGATCAATGTGGTGCTGTGGCCAGGAGGGATTTTGTGGAAGACACGGGCAGTGTTGTGTATGAATGTTGATTCATGAGGAAACAAAGTGCATGAGCCTGTCCTTAGCAGCAAAACAGCAGAGGTCGAAGCCCTTTACAGCTGTCACACAGGATGGTGTGACTGATTACTGAGCTTTTGTAGTGAGTGTAGCTTTAGAGAGGTGCGGTAATCCCAAATGATATCAGTGTTCACAGCTCAATTGGGCCTCAGCTGGTACAAGCGCAGCATGTGTCCCTGTACTCCACCCTCAAAGAGACTGTGATGTGAGCTCAAACACTAAGAGCACACTACATTAGCCCACTTTACTATTAATTTTATTTTTTTGAATACATGTGGAAATCGGTGTATATGTGGAAAACTATCTGCACTCACAAACTTCTGTTTGCAGAAGTTATGCATGTGATCCATGTTCTTTGTTTTAGGTACAAAGGCCAAACATCAAGCCAAGGCAGTGACCAAATCCCCACTGACAAAACCTCCTCAGAGATCAGATGCAACAAAGACTAGCAGGTGAGTTTGACTCTAAGCATCACAGCACTTACACATTAATGTATTCAATCAAATGACAAGGGTTACATCTGCCCCTTAGAAGTCCCCATTGGTGAGTTGAGCATCAAATTAAGTTTTAAAATGGTAAATGGACTGCTGCTTATATAGCGCTTTTCTACTCTAGCTGAGCACTCAACACACTTTTTACTAGAAGCCTCATTCACTCACACATTCATACAAGGCTTTATTCTGTGTCTTAAAGTGCATGCGCACACTCACACTCTGATGGATGCATAGAGAGCAGTTTGGGCCCAAGGACATTTAGGCATGCAGACTGGAAGATCAGGGATCGTACCACCAACCTTACAATTAGAAGATGGCCTGCTCTACCCCCAGAGCCACAGCTGCCCCTTCTTTTTGAGGGTGTGGGAAACAAACCATCACTTCCTTTTGCATTTTCGTTGCCAATAACTTCCTCTACACAAGCAACTTCAACAAAATAGCATAATAAACAATGCTCTTGTATAACTCAAATTTCTGTGACAAAAAAAAAATAATTTTTACTAACCATTTGGACTGTCATGCTGGAGTGATCTATTATTTAGATGTTTTTTATGCTACATTGTCCTCTATTACTAATACAAGCAAAATAGATGACTCTTACCAATGTCAGTGCCTGATAATTATTAGTTGTGTCACTTCATTTTTGTGCTGGCTTCATGAATTCGTTTGATGAGAAACTGAAAGATTTTAAAACGGGGAAGTTTTTAATGAAATGTTTCTGTGCATTCCTGATACAAACTGGGAAAGAGATAAACAAAAAAAAAAAAACAAGAATAAATGGACAAAAAAAGAATAATAGTGTAATAATAACTAATAATAATTACTTTAACCAACTAGTATTTCTGGTGCCAACTGTTAGCTAATACTCGTTATTTATTTGTGTTGGTACGTCACATTTGTGGGGGGAAAAAAAGCTCAGTGTGTTTGTTGCCCTGTAAACTTTTTTTTCTTTCTTGTGTTAAACTGAGAGGACACAAATTTATCTCTAAAATTTATACATTGCTGTCCTATAAACGTCTAGTTATCCATTCGCACACATCCCTAATTACTAAAGAGCAGAAAAAACTTGTAGGAATAACAAACATGCAACTTGCAAAGTGTATCAGAAGGACTAAAACAACTGAGTAACCCAAACAGGGATCATGAGAATCCAAATCCTGAGGGTTAGAATTTTGCATTAGTGTATAGTAAACACACGCAGTAAAACACATACATCCAGCAGACACTGTTTGATGTTACACTGCAGCTGCATCTCGGTGGTTTAAAGCAGTCAGTGCGTAGGAAACCAACATTCGTGAGACCATATGTTTAGCAATGTAAATGTAGGGCAATTAAGATGTGCACTGCAGCACACTATCACCTGCTTTTTTTTTAGGTCACATGTGGCTGTCAGGAGGATAAAAGCAGCTGTGTAGTGTATTCTGACAAGCCTATTATATGTCCTTCAAAGGTGTTAAAAATATCTGGTTCACAGTCAGCATCATCCAACGTCTGCATCTCAAGGGAACACATTAATATTTAATTGTCTCCCCAGAAAGCAACCAACAAATCTTTTTTTTTTTCTTTTTTATTAGCCAGTAAACAGCTGATAAATATCTTTTGTTGCATTATAAGGTCATCTTCTATTGTAGAGAAACACAAACAGTTTCCTGTTTTTATTTGCCTAATTTTGTGTGCTCTAGCACACTGACTTTGCAACAAATACAGGTTTTCTATCTGGGTGTGGGGGCTGGTTAACATTGAATTCTCCTCTAGCCTAAATTTGTGCAGCAAAGCTAATGCTTTTTTTTTATGCTGTCCATGGCCATTTAGGGTAGCTTCCCTAAACCTCTACTGTGTAAATTCACTCCTAACATGTCAGATAAAAAAAGAGATTTTCAAAATCCATTGACCTTGAGCGCACAGCAAATCTCAAACTGTAATAATGTGCTCTCTGTGTTTGTGTTCCTGTAGTCAGACTTTGTTAAAAAGCCATGAAAAACATCCTCCACAAGGACACAAGTAACAACTTTAAGTTCCTTGTATTTATAGTCTGCTCATGTCTCAGAAGCTTGCCCTTGACCAAATCGGAGAAATAACATTGCTGCCCCCCGCTGGTGTTAAATATTAATTCATGATTCACTTTACCTTCAACTCTTCTTGTAGATATTTTTATGATGACGTGGGGCAGAAAAAATAATTAAATGGGATATTGTGGTAAAATAATTTGCTCACATTGTTGTTTTATTGCTTTGCCTGCCAGTCCTTCCAAAAAGGCAAGTGGGAGAGAAACTAGCAAAGCCAAGACTGGTGCAGAAGAGAAAGTGACTACTGCAGTGACAGCAGCAAGAGCAGACACCAAGGGAAGGAGCACACCAGACCACAATGGTGAAGTCTTAAAAAATCTGCTTAATTCCTCTGCCTTACAATAAATGTTTGCAGACTATTAATGTTCTGTTCTTTTTTTTTTTTTTCTTTAAGTCTCCAAACATGGATCCTCCATGAAAAAAACAGCTTCTCCCAGGAAAGAAGACAGCAAAGATGCATTGAAACCATCAGCAACAGATAAAGCAGTTAGTGAAGCTCCTAAAAAGAAGATCATAAAACCTGTTTCAGTCACTGGAGTCTGTGCTAAATCCAGTGCTAAACCAGCAAAAGCCTCCTCAGCCCCTTCCAGGCAATCCTCAGTAGTATCTGCCAAGTCTGGATCAAAGCCAAAAAGTACTACAGAATTATCTACAGAGAAATCTTTACCAAAAGCTGTAGGAACCTCCAAAACCTCCACTGCTGCTGCTGCTGCCTCCAAGCAATCAGAACCTAAAGGAAAAGAGACAGTGAATGGTAAAAAGCCAGACTACAAAACAGAGCTTCGTTCAAATAAAGGCTCTGCAGATGCTGTTGAGCAAAAAGATCTTGCACAGTCAGTGCCCTCTGCACAGTCTGCAGTACACAGTACAAAGCCAACAAGCCAGGATGGAGGAGAGTCACTTCATCTAGAATCAAGCCCTAAGCAGAGTCTCGAGAAGACTGAAGTACAGTTGGAAAACACTGCTGGTGCAGGAGATGAGACCAGTGATGTGCCAGCAGCTAAAAACACCCCCAATGTCAAATCTCCGAAAGCGGATGCTTGCAAACAAACTGAAGGGAGTAAAGTGAAACAGCCTCAAAGCACTGTCATCCCGCCTCACATCAGCGGAGAAGTTCATGAGGTCAGCTCGCCAAATTCCCCAAGAGACACTGAACGCCCCATAGACACCCCCTGCAGCGTGGGAAGCACTGACACTCCCATAGAGGATTCTTGGAGTGGCATCCACCATCAGGTCAGCCCAGAATCTGAGACTGGCAGCACGCACACTACTTCTTCTGACGACATCAAGCCCCGCTCAGAGGACTACGATGCAGGAGGTTCACAGGACGATGACTGCTCCAACGATAGAGGTGTGTCCAAGTGCGGCACCATGCGCTGTCATGACTTCTTGGGTCGCAGCAGCAGTGACACCAGCACACCGGAAGAGCTGAAGATGTATGAAGGTGGGGCTGGGTTGAGAGTGGAGGTCCGCTTGCGTGGGAGAGAGGCGGAGACTACCAGTGAGGAGGAGGGAGCGAGGCGACGTCCTCGTTCCTGGTTGCAAAGAGATGAGGTTCCAGTGGAAGAAGAACACTCAGAAGTCGAGGCCACAGTGACTGTAAAAAGTGTCCCTGACCACCAGCTCTTCTCCTCGGAAGAGGAAGAGGAAGATGACAACGAAGAGGAAACAGAAGATGAGCGGTCAGAAGTTGAAGTGATTCCAGGTCAGGGTCCACTGCCGCCAACCGAACCTTCACCACACTTTCAGGGCATCATCAACCTGGCTTTCGATGATGACGGTGTGGACCAGGAGAATGACCAGCCCGACTACCAGTCGACGTCTAACTTCCGTCGGTCAGTGTTGCTCTCTGTCGACGAGTGTGAGGAGTTGGGCTCAGAGGAGGGTGGCGTCCAAACTCCGCCTCAGCAGCCAGATGATGCCGTGACTCCCTGTGATGTTTTTGAGAATAACTCCACAGCTCCTCAGCTCAGTTGTGCCCCCTCCAGTGAACAACAGAACCACCTGCCACATCATGTTGAAAACACAGGTATGAAGCACAAAAAACCGAAGGAGGAACAGGAAGAAAAATCTGTATTCCTTACAGAGATCCAGGACACCATGCAGGATGAGAAAAATCACATCCAAGTGGACGGAGTGAAGCCCAGCTGTCCTCCCCTGGACTCTGACACCAGAGACACACCTCCTCACGAACGCCCATGCCACCTGGATCTGCGTCACACTGAACAGTACAATGGAGGGATGAGCAGAAATTACACCAATCCTTCAGAAAGCAAGAAAGCTGATTTACATCTAGACTTAAATGAGCCTCAGTTGACAGGGAACTCCCCTGTACATGGTGCACAATCTCCAGCAGGTAATGTATGATCTATGGACCCTTCCTAGACCCCAAATCCAAACCCATCTTATCCCCCCAATCTCCATCAGTGAAGGTATATTTTATCCCCACAAGATTCATTCTCCTTTATTCTAATTCCTTGACCTCACCTACTTCCAGTATGTACCTTGCCCCACCTTCAGAAAAAAGGATATTACTGAGCATACTAGTTTAGTAACTAGTAACAAATACAAGTTCAAATTCAAATGAAATCTTTGGTCATAATTTTTTTTATAGCTAAAAGCTTTCTCTCATCTCAACCCTCTGAGCATGTAGCTGTTCAGATTTGAATTTGCAACATCAATATCCTTTTACAGATGGAAATTGGTCTCATCAAAACTGTACATCTTTAAACAACTGAACTACCTTTAGTTTGAGGCACGTAGGCCCAAACTCAGTTTACATCAAAGGGAAAAACAGTGTACATTTCATTAAGACTGATCATAAAATTGTATTTGTCTAAAAGAATCTGCCTTGTTTGACAAGGCTTGTGAAATAGTTTTATCAATGCACTTTTATGTACATAAAAATAAGATTTTTGATAATTTTTGTCATTTCTTTTATGCAGTGGAAGAGTCTTTGGCCGTTTTAAGCCATAGATCATTTGACATAGCTGAAGGTGCTATATTCAGCATTTTAATATCAGTGTATCAATTAATTTTAGTTTGTTGGTATAATTACCTGCACACTAAGACCATTATTGAGAGCATTTTTTTATGCTAATAATCAATATTTTTCTCAAAATTTCATTGGCTGCTGTGTTGGTTTTTTTGTTGATGTACTCTTAGGGATAAATATATTTGGCTCTTTGGCTCAAACATTTTTTGAGAAACAAAAACTTCTAGCTCCATGAACTCTGTGCCATAAAGCACAAACAAATCAGGACCTTGTTCATAATGGTTCATGCTGTGAAACGCACTGTAGCATCACCTGATACTGCTTGGCTTTGTTTACATGGAGCCTTATATTCCAATTCTAATTGCTGAAAGTGCTCCCTGTAAACACTTCAGTCTCGTTCTGTTGGAATAAACCTTTTCAGAAATTGATCAGAAGAAAAATTGCACCATGTAAACAATTTAACTTGATTACTTTCTGGCTGCATCCTTCCTGTCTTGATGTAAATGTGTGTGGACCTCATGGCGATCTCCAGAGCTGAAAAATTAAGCCAGCGCGGAACAGTTCCTCCAATAATAGCCACTTGAGGCTGGCTCCCATGTTAAATTGCCCAACCTCAGCCATGAAAATAACATGTTTACAGTTTATGTCTGTGTGAGTGAAATTTTTGTATTTATTAGTCTGTTAGCACTCCCTAGCGAGTGTCTGTCACTGTGAGATGCACCTGTACAGTATATCAATGCATCTTGCTAATCAAGCTTACTAGCATTAGCTGATAACTTGGAAGTCCACCCTCTTGTCTAAATATATTCATGTCTGTCTCCAAAAACAATCAACCAAAATGCTAACGCTGAGCCTTCAAAATGCAGTGCAATGGTGACGTCACAGTGGCTACGTCCATCTTTTAATTACAGTCTATAGTGTACACGTATGGTTCTGCCCTTTCAAAAATAGCAGTTTTCGAGCTCAGCTGTTCCCCTGCAGAGGTACTTTTATATACAATACAAATACATCAAAAATGGAAGGATTTAGCACAGCATAGTAACACTAACTACTGCACTGAACAGACGATAGATGTCCACCCTCAGTGCGCTGATCAAACACATGACAGAGAGTTAAGAGAGGCGTTAAGGAAGATTAGTGTGTGACACATTGATTCACTTTTATGTGTGTCACACTGTTGCAACTAAGTGCTTCTGCACATGTAAACACCAGACTGAAATAAAACACATTCCATGTAAAGAGATTCCCCCAAATCTTCAGGAAGACTGAGAAAAATGTGTGCATGTAACTGCAGCCGGTGACGATGTTGTTGTTCACAATAATTATACTAACAGATGAAATTTTTTGCTGCTGTTAAAATGCTACATGTAGCACCTTTTAAAAATTGTAATCAGGTAAATTACTGTTTTTTTTCTTCCAAATTCCTGGAGAGTGACTACCATAAAAGTACAAATATACAAAATGCTTGTACAAAGTAGACGACACCAAACTGCTACTGCTGCTCAGAAAAGATTGTTATACTGGGAAACATTTCCCTTGCATCTCTGTTTCTCTTTATTTGTATTCAAGGGTTGTACCTGTTCCTTTTTTTTCCTTTTCTTTTTTTTTATTCTTTTATTTTGCCCTGCACACATGCATGCTGTTGTTAAAATTACTTTGTCATTCCACTACACCATGCTTTATTTATGTGTATGTTTTTTGTTTGATTTTTCCATTACCCCCTCTCATACCCAGTAGACCTATGTCTAGATACGTAGAGGTCCATCTTTTAAGGAAACAGTTTTGTTGTCTATACGCTTCTATTCAGTAGGTTTTGTGTAGTGTCAGTAGCCTCCTCTGTAAAGTATGTGATGTGTGTCTAGAGCAGCCATCATGGTCCTGCCATGTCTCTTTTTTCACTATCATATTCAGAAAAAGAAAACCTGCTCCACTACTTCCGAGGGTCTATCCCTATGCAAACGTGAAATATTTTGTGATTCTTTATCTTTTGCCATTCTGTAATTTGATAAAAATAGAAAAGACAAAGAATGTCAAAAGAAACATGGTGGTATGCCATCTTTTGTGCTACTAAGTAAAAGGATTGTTGCTCGCATTTTGGTTTCTGTGACAGTATTTAGCGAGAAACGTCTGCCTGCACGTAAATCTCAAAACATATCACTGTTACTTTCTGGCAAATGCAAAGCTCACTGGTGCTGGCAATGCATGGCTTACTTTGTTTGAACAGGTGGATAAAGAGATGCATTCAGCAAAGCAATCCTCTGTACATTACCTTTAAAGCAACTGTCTGCCCTTTGACTTCATATCTGAAGTGATGGGTGAGTTTTGAACTGTTGAACTTAAAATTTGTGTTGATAGTCATATGTGATCATCAGTATCACTGCTTGCCTGCTGTGTTGTCCTCACCTCACTATGGATTTTTCTTTTTTCTTTTCTTTTTAAAAGGGAACAGTTGCATTAAGGGTAAATCTTCAGTTATGTGTTTTATTTTAGTTGGCAGCGACTAGTCTCTAAAATGAGTAAAAAAAAAACTGTGCAGGAGTGATTCAGTTTGTCATTCTGCAGTATTGTCAATTGTTTTTAGGGGACAATGGTTGTGACAGATTGGATCAAAGCTGCAAACATGACCGCCGACCATCCAAAGCCCTCTCTCCCATTTACGAGATGGATGTGGGGGAAGCCTTTGAGCACTTTTCGGACAAGGACAAGAATGTTAAACGGCAAGCAGAGGAAGAAAAGCAAACAGGGGATGGGGACAAAAGTAGTGATTTTGCCGAGCGGGACTGGAGCCTGCTCAGGCAGCTCCTGTCAGACCATGAGTCTAATCTGGGTGTCATAAACCCTGTACCTGAGGAGCTCAACCTGGCCCAGTATCTTATCAAGCAGACTCTGTCTCTGTCACGTGACTGTCTGGACTCGCAGGCCTTCATGTCCCCAGAGAAAGAGACCTTCAAACGTTGGGCGGAGCTCATCTCGCCCATGGAGGACTCCTCCACTAGCATCACTGTGACCAGCTTCTCCCCAGAAGACGCTGCTTCTCCACAGGGAGAGTGGACCATCGTGGAACTGGAAACGCATCACTGACTTCAGAGGAGATCCTGCCGGACAGTGGACGCCTTCTGTTTGGACTTTGAATGTTGTTACATTGACTTTTTCTTAATTTATTATAATTTCTAATCTCATTATATGTCTGTCTTTATGACTGGTCTCTTTTGCTAGACTCCACAGAAATCTGGACTCTCAGTTTATTTGCATTCCCCAACACGCCCTCAGTGGGCTGTTTCTTGACAAAAATGGGCTGTTATGCATGCTGACATTTTTGTATGTTTGACTGTTTCATTGATGTTGCTTCAGAAGCTGTAGAAAAGAATAAGTTTCAGAAAAATATTTCCTTTTCAGAAATGTCCTTTGTTGACAGTCTTCTAATAATATGGAAGACTGAGTTTCTTAAAGAAAAATATTAGCCTCGAGGTTTGCGTTTAGTGTCATACTGAAAATAAAGGTTTGTGTTTCTGAAAGTGTCTCATTTTATCATAGGGAGATACTGTGATTTGTTCGGGGGGCACAGACATTGTGAGTATTGATTTTGTTCACTGATTTAGGGTCATGTTTACTCCTTTATGAGTTTTTTCTCATACCAGAGACTTTACATTTTATTATTATCCGTAGGGTTTACAGAGGGTTTTATTTATTTGTGTGTGTGTGTATGTATATATATATATATATATATATATATATGTATATATGTATATGTATATGTATACATATATGTGTATATATATATGTATGTATATATGTATATGTGTATGTATACGTATATATGTATGTGTGTGTATATATATATATGTATACGTATATATGTATGTGTGTGTATATATATATATGTATACGTATATATATATATACGTGTATATATATACGTATATGAATATATATACGTATATACGTATATGTATATGTATATATATATATATATATATATAAAATATCGTGTGTGTGTGTGTGTAAATATGCTAGAAAAGTGATTTGCTCTGAAAGGGGATGGTAGTGGGAAGA
>VUQI01001266.1:21000-31730 GCA_015106735.1 Paratilapia polleni | reverse complement strand
ATATATCCACTGTCCCGCCTCTGCACATGTCCAAACCATCTCAGCCTTGCCTCTCTGACTTTGTCTCCAAAACATTTGACCTGAGCTGTCCCTCCGATGTACTCATTTCTAATCATGTCCATTGCGGTCCAGTTAAAATCTTAACATCTTCAACTCTTACACCTCCAGCTCGGCCTCCTGTGTTTTTGGTAGTGCCACCATCTCCACTGTCCGTTGCTTTGGATGGTTGACCATCCAACCAATTCATCCACCTTCACTACCTCTGCTCCTCGCATCTTCACCTTTCCACCCGTCTCCCTCTCTCTCCCTCCATTCCCCCTCTCCTCCTCCTTTGTCTTCAGCCAGCACTAGCATATTTTCCACTGGCACCCTGCTGGTCAACAGCACCGATGGTGGTCGTTGTTGACCTGGGCCTCAGCTGATCCGATACGGAAATCTCATTCTTGATGATCCACATGTTTGATTTGGCAAAGATTTTATGCCGGGTCCCCTTCCTGATGCAACCCTCCCCATTTATCCGGGCTTGGGACCAGCACTAGGAGTACACTGGCTTGTGCTTTTTCTTTTTTCGTTGGAGCTGAAAGAATTTGGGATTTTAACTCTCAGGTTAACGCCTCATTGTGTGTTTGTTTTTGGGAACTAAAGGAGCACTTGGACCCAGAAATGACTGATGACTTAACAAGCAGTGTACATGTTAGTACACATTGCAATATATGAATAAATCTTGGTATTAAACATCCTGGACATCACTCCAGAGTACAAAATTGTATCCATCAAGAGATTTGAATGTTTGAATGTTTGAAAGTTTTTCGTTTGCAGGGTTTTTCCACAATGTCTACAAGACACTGCAGAAGTGTCTCTTTTTGCCATCAGTTCAGCTCCGCCCACATATGTGTCATCAGAGCTTGCAAACATGAAAAAGGTCTACACCAGCATTGGAAAAGTGTGGTGGGAGGGGCTTATCCAATTACAGTTTCCTAACAGTTTGCCAGTTTGCCTAAGACCACTGACCGTTTCTAACACCATTTATCAAGCTTATCTGTCTGTGTGTCTGTCCGTCTGTCTCTCTGCTGTATCCGTTTCTTTCCTGACATCCCAATGACTGTTATTTATTACCCAGCAGTGTCGGCTTTAGCCGAGCATGCCAAGGCTGGTCGCTCTGTCCTCAGGCAAACTCTCTCCCTCTTTCATTACCCATCTTTCTCACTCTATCGACACCTCCCTCCCTCTCTTTTTATGCCACTGTCTGGCACATTCTGCGTCTCATTTCTTCTTCCTCTGTCTTGCGGTCTGTCTGTTGTTATTCGCCTGTCGTTCTCCATCCTCTGTTTGTTTGTCTCCCCCCCCCTCCATCGACATCACTGTTTGCACACATACAGACACACACTGCTGTCACCAGAGGCAGGAGGCTCTCTCCAGACACCTCTCTGTCTGGTGACATCCAGACGACATTGGACTGTGTGTGTTTGTTACGGGTGTGTGTTCATCCGCCACTCTTTATTGAGATAGATAGATAGATAAAAGGGAAATAAAGGATGTTTTCACTCATTAGAAAGGGGATGTGGTGATAGAGAAATGAAAGAATGGAGTCAAATGAGGTTGTGATAGCGAGGGAGGGGAAGTGAGAGGAGATGTGAGAGAGTTTATAAAAGGGGGGATAAATGTGGAGGTGTGGACAGAAGGAAAAATGAGGGGAAGAAGAAAAAAGAGAGAATAAAGAGGGAATTAAAGATGAAACCATGCTGGCATGTTTGTCAACTTTGCCCTGAAGCTGTGTGCGATTGTGTGTACAATTACAGCCACTTACAGCTGTGGAGCCCTAATTAGCCCTCAACACAAACACACACTCATTAGTCTACACAGGAAGATCAAAAGAGGGATATTCTGGGCCAAAGTGGGATGTGTCCTTTCGCCATTAGAAGGTCAAAGTGGGAAAGTCTATTCTTCTCTAGAGGGGAACATCCTAATGAAAGCCGACACAATTAGGAAGAGAACTTATAGCGTGCCAACAATCACAACGCACCCGACATCATTCAGAGGCCTCGGGGTTGACCACAAAGTGGAGCTTGCATTACTCACTGTAACTCACTGCAGTAATCATCTGGTATCTGTGTCTGTGTGGTGCACCGATACAATCCATGCTGATGACTTAGACCTTCACCCTCTTGTCCAAATGTGGTCACTTCTGGCTCAAGAAAATTAAATAAAATAAAAAAAGTAAAAGAAAAATCAAGATGGTTGTGATCTTGCTGTCTTTGAAACGGTTGCTTCGGGGGATGGAGACCAGGTCTGCAACTCGCAGTCTTTGGTGTGTCAAGATGGCAATATAACACAGTCATATTATAAATTTGATAATCATGTCTGCTGTCAGTTTGCAGTTGAATGGGATCAGGGTGCCAATTACATGCAATCTGTTTGTGATAATATGGCGATTAATTGTGATAAATCAGCAAAAATCACAAATCTGTTGCTGTCTGTTGCCATCTACATACACAGAAATTCACATTAAACAGAAGTTCACATTAACTAAGTACATTCAGAGTCCAGGCAGAACAACTACTGAGAGATTTGAAACAGAAATTCCAAAATTCCTCGACAAACAGTGACGTAGTTGCTGCAGGATGGCAATTTAACTGCAAAATAACACAGGTGCTCAGCAACCATATTTTTATGTAGGAATATAACCAGAATACAATCAGCTGACAACCAGTTGACTTGAGTCCTCTATTGCAAAGAGACGTGTCGTAGGCGAGTCGCGTTCATGGACACACACTGACTCAGATTGATTGCAACGTGTTGTTAATCTGTCTGTCTTTATAAATTAGACTCCATTTATTTGCAAACCTTCACCAATCTGTCTGAGAGTGACTGCAGTCAGTCTGAGTTGGATCAGACTGTCTGGAGACAGGTTGCCTCCCACCAGGAGACCTGTGCAACTGACTTGCAATCAAAAGTGGTTGCCCAGAGGTTGAGGGTATTGCACGCTCAACCTCTGGATGACCAGTTGGTTGCCGCATCTACTTGGTCCAAGATCTGTCGTAGAATGTGAAAAAAGTTAATTGCAATCACCGAGCAACCACTGATACTTCCTAGTCACAAGAAGGTTGGCATCTTATTTTTACTCTAGTGTGACTCGGCCATAAAACAAGGCTTTGAAAAGGGACTTCACAGATCAGTGGGTGATGTCTCTGTCGATGTGTCCATCTTTTGTCAAATAAGGAACATACGCTTGTCTCTTTTGGTAATGGTCTTGACAAGTCTGAAGGAACATTAAAGTGAAAGTCAGATGTGTCAGATTGACACATCTAGAAGCAGCAACATTAGTCCCACACAAATAAAAGACAGAAAGATTTTTTTTTTAAAAAACAAAAAAAAAGGGATTACTTGTACATCACAGGGATTACTTTTACATACACTGACCTCATTATTTGAAACGTAGACCATGTTTAATATGAACATTCACCATTGGAACAGAAGATATATAATATGAAAATGCATAACAGGTCCTGTTTAACAAGCCACATGCTGTTGTTTTAGTATTAAATGTCAGGCTTAAGAGTCACAACCCTTTGACCACTTAAACTCTGACATTTGGACTGGTATTAACTCCAACTCTTTGTTTTAATCTCCACAACAAATCTACACATCTGAACAGTTTTTGTAAGTTGTTTTCATTCCAGCCTACAACAATACAAGCCCAAACCTCAACAAACCAACTTCATTACAAATACATAAACACTTCAGGGACTTTCTTTGCCCTGAAGTCATTTTCTCAGACACAGTGGAGGGCCAGACTGTGCGTCTCTTCCAGCAAGTTCCAATTTAGATCTCACCTTATTTACTTTTCTTACCTAACCACTTTATCGATTGATTTGGCTTGTTGGGAGAACTAAACAGCTCGAGCATGAAACCTCCCAAAAATGCTGATTATTTAAAGTGATTATTTAAGAAAATGAATAATCAAATGTATAATTTTATTTTGTACATACACTTGTATGTTCTCTGGTGCTACTTTAAATTGTAACAAATTCAACTGAGATATTATTTGAGCACCAGAGAGCCAGTCGATCATAGACAGAGCTCATTTTACACAGTAAAGCAGACCCTGCTTTTTTGTGCAACTGAACATTAATGGAGACCATAACTGACAAAATTAATATAATCTTGTACTTAATAAGACATGAAATTAGCGATTAAGAACATAAATTCATCAGGAAAGTGTTTACTGAAGTCATAAATCAAGTGAGCTGTTGGGTCATTTTCTCATAGATTTCTATACAGTCAGACATTTTATAAACAGAGGAGTCGCCCCCTGCTGGCCATTAAAAAGAGTCCAGTTTTAAGGCACTTCAGGCATTAGCTTCACTTTTAAGACCAAAACCTGTACTTATTGTTACTGACATGCATCATTAATGTGACTTTTATGTCATGACGGGGTAGTTTTAGTTTAGTAGTTTTATTGCATAAACCTAACACCACAGCAACAGAAAAGGTAGAGTCAAAAACCAAAGCAAGATGAGGTTCAAGAAAAACCTGGTCCAGGAGAGAACCCAAACACTGATTATGGCTTCTGCCCTACAACCTGCTGACTTTTGTACATTTTTGTTGTTCCTCATATTCGAAATTGATGCTAAAGGGGTATCCATGTGCTTTTTGAAGTCAGTGGAGTCATCCCCTGCTGGCCTGCTGGCCATTACAAAGAATCCTGGTTTAAGGTACCTCATGGGAAACCGCTAAAGGAGTGCCTTGTTATTTATTTGGGAGTCAGAAATGACCATATTTGGACCAGAGGGTGAGCACTAAGTTACCAGCTAATGCTGACTTTGTAGGTTTTTGTTGTTCGTCAATGGGCAATGAAAATGGGCACTAAAGAGGTATCTCTGTGCGTTCTGCAATGACAGAAGTCGCCCCCTGCTGGCTATTAGGAAGAATGCAGGTGCAAGACACTTTAGCATTAGCTTCACTTTTTAGCTACTTCTTTCTTTAATACATTCTATGCTTGTAAGTTGTCTTTTACTTTGTGAAACCAAAAGTATGATTTTTTAACCCACTAATTTTAGTGACTGTAAGCCGTGTCATTTGCCACCTAATGTAGTACCTAAACCTAGGACTCATATTCTTGTTTTCTGGCTGAAGATTGTGTGATTGTTGTTTTCACCACCCAACCTGCCACTTAATGTGAACTTTTGTAGATTTTGTTGTTCCTCAGATTGGAAATTAACACTGAAGGACTATTCCTGTGCTTTTGCTACCACAGGGGTTGCCCTGCTGGCCATTAGAAAGATTGCAGGTTTTAGTTGCTTTCCATGGTGTGCTACTTGCCACCAAGCAAAGCAGGCAACTGCTTGAGGCCCCATTCCAGAGGGGGCCCCCCAAGGGCTGACAAACCATAAAACTAGAGCAGTGGCAATGTGCAAAGTTTGCAATGACAGTAGGAGAGACCTGACCCCACTAGCGGGCCCCACCTGACTTCACTCGCTTTGTTGCAAGTGGTTTGCATGATTCTGTTTAAACAAACCTAGTGACACTAACAAAAGCCATTCTGTGAAATGAAGAGGAGTTATCCTTCTGGGAGTGAAAAAAAGAAGAAAAAAGAAGAAGAAGAGAGGGGAAAAAAAGCAAGACAATGGCGAGTGGAGCAGATAATGATTTATAATGCTGAATAACCAAATGCTACTGGTCAAGCCTGAACTGTGGAGGAGAGACACTTGAATAGCTTCCAGCAACATCACATCATTTCTTTTTTTTACTTTGACAGATAGTTAACTTAGCTTGCAGAGCAGTCCAGTGCAGCTGACCATGATGTGACCCAGTCCAGTGCACAGTTTGTTTGTTTTTTTTGTTGGTGTCAGATTATTTATAACATACTGGTGATGAACGCTGGCTGAAGGGGACCCCTGTGAATTTTTAACTAGGGCCCCAATAGACTGGGTGCCACTGGGTGACATTTAAGCATTTTACTTACCAACATAAAAGATACAAAATCAGCCTGATAGAATCTGACTCTCACATCTGAAACCAGGTAAATATTTCTGCCACAAATTGATGCACAAAAAAGAAATTTTGGTTTTCAAAAATTTCAGCTCTCCAGCTTAACATGTCCATCCCACTGCTCAGATGAATCCCACAGTGCTAGCTGTGTATGGAGATTACATGTGAGATTACACACTTACCTGAAAGCATCAGTGCATATTTGCGTGTGTGTGCCGGTGCTCCTGGTCTCAAAGCCTCATTAGGTGAGCATATGGAGTGATCGGTAAAAAAGGTCCGCTGGTGATGGGGAGCAGAAACAAGCTTGACTCAGCACTCCTGCTGCTGAATCACAGCTCCAGGTTTTTACCTCTCTACTTTTAATACGCTAAGTTTAGTAGAACGCACTAAAACTCGCACGACTTACCTTCAAATATCTGAGATTTGTTTTATTAGTCCGCAGAGCATTTTATGCAGTCTTTAAAAAAGGTAGAAATTAAATGGCTTTAATTTGCTTTTTAACCTTTTTCATACAGACAGGAAGTGTCCTCTGAGAGGGAACAACCTGTTACTGTGGGTCTCTGTGCAGGTGCAGTCAGGTGAAAATGATTTTTTCCCCAGTTCACACAGGGATTTCACCATGCTGTGACCCTGCAAGCAGCATGAACCACTGGTAATAAAATGGAGACACATTAATTGCTGAAATGCTTTGAGAAATCAGAGCGTGCAGGAGAACATCAATATATCATTACCACTTAAATGTCGAGACAGCGGTGTAATTACTGCAGACGAGAACACTGCCAGCCTCTGTCAGATCACGAGATGTTTATATTCCCTCATGAAGATGCAGGATACTGAGAATGCGCTGCACATTTTAACCCCCTAAACCCCGGCCTGAGGACCTTCTATCACCATGACAGAGTGAGATTTAGGAAACATACAGGAAAATGTCATTTTTACCTCTGCCTAAGAAAAAATGAGAGTGTACAGCAGCCCTATAACATAAAGTCAGTAATCATTAATAATACTGAACCCGCTGTAAAAATTCTGGATAAAAAAATTTCTTGATACAACAAACAATGTTTTACCCATTTCAGTCACAGCAGCCTGCCACACAGGCTAGCTTTTATGCCTCCTGACAGGTAATTTGATTGTTAAATCAGCATCACACTAATGACTCCCTCCTTGTTATACACTAATAAGTCAGCGTGTCACTTTTTACTACAAGGTTTGTTTCTTGTTAGCTGATATAACAACCAAAGGAACAGGCAGCCTTTCTAAAAACATGATGAAACTTAAAGCAATAATGCAAAAAATGCAAAGTATCCTCAACTTAAATGTGGTGAGTTATGACATGTTTATTTTGAGTGTGCAGGACTTAAGTTAAATAAACCTAATAAGAGATTTTGGCACTAAACACTACGCACAGATTGCAGTGAAAAACACAAGTTAACTTCAAACAATTATGACAACTCTACTTAAAAGGGGCGAGTTAGACTAACTTATATATTCTGAGTGTGGAGACATTCATTGTCCACCTAGTTAGGTACATCTGTTCAACTTAACACAAATATCTAATCAGCCAATCACATGGCAGCAACTCAATGCAAAGTAAAAGCCAAATATTACATCTCCATCAGGTGATTTTTTTTTTAAACTAACACCAACATCCTCACTTCTCCTCTGTAGCTTCTACCTCCTGTTAAAACTCCTCTGTTTTCTACTGAGTTCTCCTCCTTTGCCCATCCATTCATTTCCCACGTCTCCTCTCCTCAGAAGCACAGAGGAGGGATGGGGGCAGAGCAGAGGTAACAGGAGGAGCAGGAGAAAAGGAGGCTGCTGACTGTCATGTCAAATCATCATCAGAATCAGACTGCAGACTCAATGGCACGCTGAGTGACACATCTCTTTTCTGCTCGCTCACTCTCTCTTCCTCTTTATGTCTCGTTTAGGCTCATTTCAAAGAGTGTTTGTCTGCGCTGTGTTTGCATGTAAATATTAGCTGAGTCCCTACTATAATGTGTTCACAAGCTTTAGGCTTCACAATAAAACAGCGAAATCTCGTCTTCTTCTTCGCCCTTTCTTTATTGACCTGCAAACAACAAAATATGCACCACAGCAATTGCAAGTTGAGCAGTGGAGCAGCCAGTCTGGTTACTCTGCAGAGTCTCAGCTGGTCCACGTCTGCTCAGGATTTGGTTATTCTTGTTTGCATGTTTTTATTCTGCTCATTTCCAGCTATTTCAGAGTAGCTTTGCATGATTCACAGTTCAAGATAATCCTTGTTTATCTTACACTGGTCTTCAGTGCAAGCCACCCCGCCAACTTTCTTCTGATTGGCTGCCCCTCATAAACAGTTGTGTGCCTGAGATGACATCTGCTCTCTGCCTGATATCTGAAAAAAACTGTAGTGTTTAGTCTGAGGCCTGAGCTTTTGGTTCACACACCACATTACTTGCACACACACCAATTTCTGGGCTCCAAAAAAAAAAAAAAAAAAAATCAACATGGTGGCAGCCAGTGTGCTAAAAATCTAGGCTTTAAAACTTTACGAGCTGCGTGAATGAGCACACCTTTGGCTCTCGTGATAATATTCTTGAGATGTTTTTAATGTAAAAATGAACCATGTCAGAAAGACACAAATCTACCACTAATGGCTTTGAGAAACAGTAGTTTTAGGTTTTTCACTGTCTGAAAAGGGAACACAGATGACAACTCTGAATAGCTGGGATTGCTTCACCATTTGTTCCATACTTCTGGTGGCATAATAGAAACAATAAAAATCCAGACTGGAAAATGAGAAATCTTAACCTACACAGCAGGGTTACTGAGTGAGCTTAAAGTGGATCTATTGTGGTCATTTTCAGCTCCATATTTTCATTCTCAGACTCGACTAGAGCAGCTCTGCATGAGTCACTGTTAAAATAATCCTTATTTATTTTATGCTGGGCTCCTCCCCTTTAAGACAGCTTTCTTCTGATTGGCTTGCCAACCACAAATCTGTGAAGCAGTTTTCTTATGAATCTCCCACATAAAATAAACCTGAGGTGTCATGTGACATTCAGTAATTACATGGAGTAAAGTGCAGTTTCAGAGTATCCGTTTATTGATCATAAAAAGCTGCAAAACCAGCCCTGTTATCAGAGAGGAAACACAGTCCTGCAAACCACCACATTAGCACAGCTTCTTTAGAAGTACAGTGCAGTTAAGGATCGGGAAATATTCTGACTGGAGCAAAGAAACAGGTATGGTAAAGTTCATCAACAAAGAGTTTAGGGAAAGAATTTGATGGTCATTAAACTTTTTTAATTATCAATTTTGGATCTTTTCTGCACTCATTTATGGTGGAAATGACTTTATTTATGTAAAGAAAAACAAAAAATTAGGCAACAGCCATGATTTACTCTTCTGTCCTTGTTTTAGATGTCAGAGTGTGACGAGTTGATTCAGTTCAGTCTGATATCAGGAGACCTTTTTGTCTTTTTTTTTGGGAAGTAACCTGATTTAAAGTGTACGATTCACCTATTTACATCAACAATATACTGTAATTTTCATGAATAGATCAATCCTTTTATGTTTTCGCATTTCTGCTCATGTTTAAAACTCTGCACATTTTTGCATGATTTGAACATCTCAGCTGTGTTTCAGATTGAAAACAAGAGGGACAGAAGACATTATCAATTAGTTAGTGAACAACATTTCTAAACTTGGAAAAACTGACTCAAAATTGATTTGATTTTCAGACTTTTAAAGATGAAAACATTCTAATATCAGACCATGGTGACTGGCTCACTCTACCACCAACCAACCCCTCCAACCTCCAAATGCTGGACTTTTCCCCGCTTTAAAAGTGGAAAATATTAATTTTATGTACATGGACACGATTCAGTACATATGAGAGCAGAGAGATTAAAAATCGTGTTCAGGGACACAAAAAATTTCTAAATTTCGTGTCATAAAACATGAATCAAAAGATTACAGAGGTCGTGACTAATTTACAAACTGCTGTGAGACTGACTTGGAGATTACCAGGATTTTTACCAGCTCTGTTTGGCCAAAATCTTGGACAGCTGTGAAATCAGATGCACAAACGACTAACCACCCAGTTTGTTCACAACTGCTGGAAAATGTCAAATCCTTCCCTGTGAACAGAAATTCAGGCTGTCAGTAGTGGGTCTCTTTAACTGACATTGGAAATATGCTGTTATTAGATTCTTGTCATAATTTAACCAAAATATTACTGGCTTGTCACAAGCAGAAATTCACCCCTTCACTATCCATAGAGTATCAGGCTGTAAACATGTTTATTTCTGCTGTAAAGTTGGACGTTTTAACATGGGAGTCTATGGGGACTGACTCACTGCTGGAGCCAGCCTCAAGTGGACTTTAGAGGAACTGCAGGTTTTGGGACTTCCATTTTTTCTTTTCTTTTTTTTTTTTGATCCCTGTAGGTTCCCAGTTGTGCAGAAAAAACACCTACTCTCGCGCTATTGGACATACAGTAAGTGATGCAGTATGGGCACAACTCCTACATAGTTACACAAAATTAACAAATCAGAGAACATCCGGACTTGTTGTGAACTGCAGGGAAAATAAAGGAAAATGTGCATTTTGTTTTAAAATTTAGTGTGGATGTAATTTCTGTCCCTCCATCTTCCTCTGCTTCACCCTGAAAGAAGAAAGGGTGGGGGAGCACTTCACCCCCCCCCCCCCCCCCCCCCCCCCCCCCCCCCCCCCCCCCCCCTCCCCCCCTCCCCCTT
>VUQI01001266.1:3770-18770 GCA_015106735.1 Paratilapia polleni | reverse complement strand
TGTGAGCCCCTCTCACTGTTGTTGTTGATGTCGAAGCCCTCCATGAACCCCCTCTCTCACGCGCTGCTCATTTTTATTACCATGATTACAATCACTAGATGATGATTAATCGATCATTTAAGGGTGTTTTGGGTGCCCATGTGCAGTCTGACTCAGCCGTCCATTGTTCCCTGTGTAAATCTTACATTAAAGACACATTTAAATGGGTCCATTAACCCAAATTACAAACGTTTTCATGATGAAAAGCTGCTGATGTTTTTATATGTTGTTCTGCATTGTCTGTGTTTCAGCTGTGATTTGTATTATTTATATGAAAGTTGCAGAATATCCTTTAAAAACTACAATATCAAAAGGATTTTGAAAATTTTCCTCCTTCCTTGTTGGTGTGTTTGTAAGGAAAGAAGAAGGGGCACACGAATAAAAACATGTCGCCATATTAGAAGCTTTTTTTTTTGCCCCCCAAAATGGAGGGGGAGGAGGCTCGGAGAGGAGCTCATTAGCAATGCAAATTAGTTTTTTCCCCCCTTCATCGGGGCTCGAGCACCTGCTGTCTCGAGCATGCGCGGGGCTGGCTGGCTGGCTAGCTTCCCCCCCCTCATCCTCATCCTCCTCCTCAGGCCTCGTGAGCGCGCCTCCCTCCCTCCTTCCCTCCTTCCCTCTGCCTCCTTCTCATTAGACTTATGTTCCATTTTCCACGGCGCGCACACGCTGCTGGAGCTTTGACGGATAAAGAATAAATAAATAAATAAAATAATAAGAAGGAAAGCTCATGCACTCCTCTCTCTCTCGCTCTGTGTCTCACGCTCAGAAGCAGCTTCTAGCATAACAAAAGATAAAGGAAATAAATGAAGGAAAAGAAGGAAAATGGAAGAAAAATATGAGGAGGGGAATTAAAGTAAAACAAGGAAAGAAAGAAGAGGAGAAACATGGAGCACAGGAGAGAAAAAAATATGAAAGAAAAGTGAAGAGTTAGAGGTCACTGTTGACTTCAGCTCACATGTTTCACATTTACACAGGATATAATAGCTCAGACAGATAGTTCAGGTATAGAGCAGATGTAAGGTTATTTTAATGGTCATTTAATCAGCTTTAGTGTGACTTCCTCAGCCATTTCTGGCTCCTTGATTTCTCTAAAGCAAACAAAAATTAAACATTATTAAGAGTTAAAAAAAAGTCCAAATTGTTTCAGCTCAAGTAAAACGATGAACGTGGCTGTTCTCCCAGGTCTCACAATAAAGTTTAACGTCCAGGTAGCCAAGTTAGAAGTTAACAGGAATTTGGCTAGCTAGTTTCTATCTAAAAACTTCTAAAAAAAACCCCCAAAAAAACCTAAAACGTACAGCATTGCTACAACTTTGGACATAAACCAAAGCGGAAAATTAAATACCAGTGACGCTTTGAGGGTTGGTGAAGTTGGGCTAGTTACATAGCCGTAGTTATGCTAATGTAAATTTGCTGTACGTTTTAAATTGGCAGGTGGTGTGCTTAACACTGTTAATTTTGCTTTTAAAGCTTTGGTTTTAATGTCATTTGCTCAACATTTGTTACGCACATGGTTATTGTAGTTCACATCTGAATTGATGGATTTATTACAGTTAGAGTTTGGTGTCTCAGCTTCAAGCTTATCATTTTTATGATACACACAAAAATTGGGGAGTGATGACTAAACATCTCCCTGGAGGCTACAGCTGGATGCTGGGGTGGTGGAGGGGTTGAAACACGTTAGACAAAAAACTAGAGAGCAGCTTAAATAGACCGCCTCACTGGGAGTGAGTGTTTAGTATATGATGTGAGGGGAGTGAAGTGTGTTGTGAGGCAGTGCAGTGTCTTATTTTCCATTAATTTTTATTTATTAATGAAGTTAAATGAAGTTTCCTGCTTTGTTGAATTTCCAGAGCAGGCATGCTCATTTCTGTTTATGTGTTTATTAAAAATATTCAGCTTTAGTTTTTATTAGTTTAGTGTCAGGTGTAGTTTTTCTTAATAATTAGTTTATTTTGGGGTATTTGTCAGGGTAGGATTTAAAAAACAGATTTAGACATCTTAGTCACTGTGGTGGGTAAATTAACAAAGACTAAAACTAAAGACAGCTTCTGTATATTTTTGTTATATTTTTCTGGATATTTCTTATTGAATTTAAATCACAGTATTCTAAGTACACAGTACAGTTGTCTAAAGTGTTTTATTTTTATTTCAGTCAACTTAAATGTTTTTTAATACCTAATTTTAAGTTTTAGTTTAGTTTTAGTTAACTAGATTAACCTTCCCTCACACACAATGAGAAAAGCACAGAAATAAAAGTATTTTGATTCTGTATTTAAAGTTAAAGTAGGAAAATAAACACAAAGTAGAACCACTTCATTTTTAAACCTGAGCTGTATTTTGATGAAGCTGGACCTTTAGCAGATTAAATTATTATCCAATAATCTTTTAAGACACTATTTTATAAGCTGGTTTTCGGGATCGAAAGAAAAAAAAAAATCTGTTAAGTAATTATAATTGTATGCCAAACGTGAACAAGTGCAATATTTCCTCTGAAAGTTCAGTAAAAGTATTGAAAAAAAATCATACATGAGATGCAGCTCTTAATTAAATGTTTGTAGCTACATGCACTGACTTTTTTATAAGTTCAGCATAAACATGATTTTGCACCAGTAATGTGTTTCAGAAGTATTTGCCGTGGATTCCTGTCTCCCTCTGCTCTCTTCTGTTTCCCCTCACCCCCAACCGGTCGCGGCAGATGGCTGCCCCTCCCTGAACCTGGTTCTGCCGGAGGTTTCTTCCTGTTAAAAGGGAGTTTTTCCTCCCCACTGTTGCCAAGTGCTTGCTCATAGGGGGTTGTCTGATTGTTGGGGTTTTCTGTCTAATTTGTAGGGTCTTTACCCTAAAATATAAAGCGCCTTGAGGCGACTGTTGTTGTGATTTGGCGCTATATATTGAATTGAATTGAATTCATCAATATATTGGCCCAGCATCAATAAAATTAAATTCACCAGTTTTAATGGCTGATATTTATCTGATGTGGTTTGGATTTTAAAGCTGGCTATTGGCCCAGTTTGTCACAGTTGGTGCATTCATAGTATTTACAGTAATACAAACACAGTTACGTACAAAACATCGTCATCGCCTACACCAGTAGAATTAAAGCATTAATCTGTTTGGAATAAAAATTCTGGCTGAAGATTGGTACTGATTATCAGTAATATTTTAAACACTGGTATGAGCCCAGAATTCATAGTATTTGCATATGCATTTTGTACATAAATAAGTCTTTTTGGATTTGAGATATCAAATATCTTTATTGGTCTTGTTGGCAAATTAATATTTAGTGATGTCTGTCTCTTGTGTCACAACAATTTTGTCCTGGATAAATGTTAAAAGTTGTTGAGGAGCTAAAAAAAACTTTATTCAGGTAATTTTAACATAATGCAAAAAGTAGGAATGAATTAAACTAAACAAAATAAGCAGGAAAAAAATATCAGAACTGGCTGTTGGTTAAATTGTTATTTTAAACATCGATACTGGGACAGAAATCACAGTAAATACTGAATCATTAAGCAATTATTTATAATGAAGATTTAACAGTTTCTTTGCAGAAAAGGGGCAATAAATAACTAGAAAAAAAAGATATCGGTATCAGCTATCTGTCCAATTGTGTAATTGAAAGCTTTTCTTGGTCTTTGAATGACTTTCAGTACTACTCGTCATTGCACAGCCAGTATAACGTTTAAAAACATGACATATTTCAAGGTATGGCTCAATGCCAACATGATATGGTCACCTTCAGCAAACGTGCTGTCCCAGCTTGTGTCAAAAAGAAGAATAATTAACTGATAACCAAAGGTTAATGGGCTGAATGATGAATGGGAGATAAATGCATGAATGCAGGAGATGAGAAGACAGGGGGACGAAGATGGAAGATAGGAAAAAAAAAGACAAATTATTGCTGGGGTTAAAACAGTGAAAGTAAGAAGAGAAATAGGCAGGCATGAAAGGAAACAATGATGAGGAGCAAAAGGATGGATGATGGCTTTAAAGTGGAGGAACATGCACAAAGTAAAAGAGAGACAGAGAGGATGGCAGGATAAATTAAAGACAAAAAGAAGAAAAGGGTAAGGTAAGAGTAAGGAGAAGAAAAGAAGTGAAGAAGGAGAAGGAAGACATAACAAAAGGAAATGGGAAGATGTTAACAAAGGAAGATAGATCCAAAGGAGAGAGGTGGAAATTAAGGAGCAAAAGAGACAGTCAGTGAGGAAAGGAGTACAGAAGTAAGAGAGAAAGAAGTCAAGGGGAGTAAATGGAAATAAAGAGGACAGGAGGAATGAGAAGTGGTGAAGAAGGCCACGTTTAAAGGAAAATTAAAGGAGGGGAAGACAAAAGAAAATGGAGGGGATGTCTGAAGATGGGAAGATCATGGACAAATTAAATATAAAGAAGATAAAATGGTACGGGAGGCAGGAAAGAGGGTTAATATGAAATGAAGTATTGGAGTTTTGTGGATACTCTGAACTCAAGGAAGTGGCGTTCAGTGTCACATATTGCGGCTAAAAACCAGCACAGAAAACCAGCAATGAAAATGGATGTATAGACGCCAAACATGGCGGCCACGCTGGGAACACAAAGGAGGGGATTGTTTAGCAACATACAGTATGTTTCCTGTCATCACGTGTGGATCATGTGGCTATTTTAAATTCAATGAAACACACATAACCAGCATGTTCGAAGTATTTACTTCACTGCCATGGATGTTTATCAGGAGCCCACGGGTCTCTCCGTAAACGCCCATCTTTACTGTTAAAAGGTCATGCAGGAGATTATCCTTGGAAATTGTTTAGCATAGATGGGAAATCATTCGGACACACATGCACTCTGACTTCTGATCAGTTTAGTCACATTTATTTTAGATTTCTCACCTTACAGACCATTTTTTCAGTATGCCAAGAAAACGTGTTTGAGTTATGTAATGTTCTGCATATCTGCTGATTGTCAAAGGTGGCAATGTATCTGCAAGCTCACTCTGACAGCAAACACAGACCTTAAGATGACCGCTGAGAAGGATTACACAGCACACAACAGTCTGACCAATACTGGATTTTTGGGTCTGATGCCAAATTTCCAATATTGGTGATACTGGCTCATGTATTCCTTATGTATATGGTGTATTAGGGCAATAGTGTTTGTGAATTAGTTGGCACCACACATACAGTGCTTAACAAATTTATCAGACCACCTGTTATAAAAATGAGAAAGACCATCCAGCATCACGAAGTGCTTTAATGCGGACTCTTTCCTTTTCAGTGAGTTCTCCATGTTTTACCATTTTTGAACAGGAGTGAGGAATTTCAAACTGAATTCAAACTGAGTTTTTATACCCAAATTTGGGCCGACACACTGGACTTCTCTGCAAAGTCAGAAATTAATCAAACATAACATTCAGCCACTAAAACTAATTTTTCTGTTCAGGAATGCAAGTAAATAACTGTAATTTGGCATCTTAATCACAAATAATAATGTGCTTTACTATTTTTTTCTGGTTTTTTGTAAAACGGTAAATTAGAAAATTCATGGATAACAACAGTAATGATATTTTTGATGTTAAATTATAATTTTGATTAAAGAGCTTGTGCATACTGATGGATTAACCATTACAGAAACATAAAAAATAATTTTGGTAATTACCAGTGCTGAGTCTGAGTCTTACCAAAGGTATCAGTCGGCACCTTTATTTAAATCCGCCCCTTCAATGAAAAATGACGAGTTTGGAGCGACAGTCGTATCACCTTTACTCCGAAAAAATGAGAATGGGCTGGTTAGCAACTTAAGGCGAAGACACAGCTTGACTCCGCCCACTGTTGTCTGAGCTGTGCCGCAGAGTGCAACATGTGCTGCAGACAGAGCTGAATGCATTGAAATGAAGGGACAAACTCTGTGATGGCACCATTTCTAAAGTGCACCAATCACAATGTTTTCATATTGGCACATACTGGACAACATATACACTGATGTAACTGGATTTGGGATGTAAATAGACTGTATTTTTAAAGTTACAGAATATATTACTGAAAAAATCTGTAACCTAATTTAACTGAAGTATCCAAGTCCAAAACATAGTGTCCTTAAGGCTGCTCTGCTACGTTAAACGGACATTTGGTGCACTTTTCCCTGTAATTTCAAATCTTAAGAAGACTTCAGGTCTCTAACATCTAGATGTAAAATATACAGTTAGTGTATCCATGTGATCATTTTTACATCTTTGTTGGAGCTTTTATTTCTTTGCATATTTTTTGATTTTGAAACTGTTGGTCCAACAAAGCAAGTGATTTGGGTAAGTTCTGACATTTTACAGAACAAACTGCGAATAAAAAAAAAAAGATTAAAAAAATAACTAAGGCAACAGCTCTCTGGACCTCCACAGTCACTTTTTGCTCATTGAGGTGGCTGTTTGCTTGCGTACACTTGTGTTTTCTAAAGGCAGCACTCAAGCTTGAGTTTTGATGCTGAACACCAGATATGAAGAGATTATTTGACCAGAAAATAAAATATGGAGGAAAAAAAGAGAAAAACTCTGCTGGAAAGACTTAAGAGATAACATCAAATCGGTATTAAGCTATACAGACAGATAGCGCTGCCATGGATAAAATATTTAGCTGGATTTCCAAGTCAGCCTTTTCCCCCCACATTACTCTGAGTGTGTGTGTGTGTGTGTTTCCCCCCAAATCCTACCCAGCATGCCTGCGGAAAACAGGGTCAGGCCAGAGAAAAAAGAGAAAGAGAGAACGAGCACATGATGGGCAGATAAAGGCTCGTCTGTGTCTGAGGGAGAAGAGAGCGAGGAGGATGAGAAGAGGAGGAGGAGGAGGAGGGCAGAGCGATGAAGGGGCCTCTCTGTTGAAGGAGGGAGTTCAGGCTCTATAGAAATCTCCCATGGCGGACAGAAACAAGGCATTTAGTCTGTGAGTCGGCCTCTGGAACGCCATAATAGGCTCTTATAATGATGCCACTATGGACAGGGAGGAGAAAACACAGAATGTCCCTTTAAACTGAGCTTTTGCTGAGAAATGCCTGTAGTGTGAAGGAGGTGGATGAGCTGTTGCAGAGGCCTGCAGTTTTCCTTACCTCCTATCATATCTCCTGTTCCAGTGGTGGATGCTGATATCAAACATGGCCAGTGTTTTAAATAATGAGGTCAGTGTTTGTACAAGTAATCCCTGTGAGACAAAGGTTCAGAAACACTCCGTTTCACACAGTTTTTTTCTATCTCTGCATCTTTATGATGTCACAGAGAGCAAATTTACCTAATATGGTCATCTAAGGCACAGAAGCCCAACCCACCTGCTGTTCAAACATTTTTACAAGGGACAGCCAATCAGAAAAAAGGAGAGGAGCTACTTGTTTCAGACAGAGGATAAACTGCAACAAGGTCCAGTCTAATATAACTAACTTTGCATGATCCAAAGTTAGTTATCTGTTAGTTTTGTCTCACAGGGTTCAAAGTTTGAGAAAATATGTAAACTTTTAAATTTGGATGCCAAACAATTTAGTTTTAAGAATGCATGTTGAATAAAAGGTGGATTATGTGAAAGAGAATTATGAAATTCCCAATAGAGAATACATTCTGAGGAAAACATAATTCCACCCAGATTATTATTATTTTTTTAATAACAAAGAAACTTTGTTGATTAATCTTGTGAAGTTGCAAAACACTGAAATAATACTGACTGTAGCACTGAAAAGATTTTATGTTTCATTGTGAATATATAAAGAATAAATAGGACCTACTCTGTTTTTCTCTATGTTGTTTATGAAGGGCAGCCAATCAGGAGACCGTTGGGTCACTGTCATTGCTTAGGGAAACACAGCTGATGTACACACAGTTTTGCTTCCAGTTCAAATGTTTTTGTGTGTACAAGTAAGCTAAAATCTCAGGCTTCAGACTATTCTAAACACTTGGTTTTAGGTTTTTTCTACTCATGTGATGTCATAGAGAAGGGATATCCTGTTTGCGAGGGGCAGCCAATCAGAAGACAGTTGGGTTAAAGCTGGATGGGCTAAAACAGCTTGTTTCAGACAGAGGATGAACTGAAGAGCTGCATCATACTCAGTGTAAGATAAAAAAAAGGATTATTTTGAACTGTGAATCATGCTGTGTTTGGGCACCTCAGCATTTGATTTTGTCATCTTGTCTAAATACTAAGAAAAGTTCAGACATGAGTTCTCATGTGTTCACTCAATCAGCTTTTCACTGATCTCTCTGTAAGTACAGTCAAAGTTTTTATGTCTGTTGTGATGGCTCGTTCCCTTAGAAATCGGTCAGATTGTACACAATGGTTTGGGGAAAATTTGCCTAAGATTTAAACCTGTTTATTGGGAATTTTATGTTTATATATATAAAATTACGTGAAGTCTAGATTCAAGTGTTGGGCCTTAAGTGATTTATGAATATGAATTGTCTTGGCTTTAAAGAACAGAAGCAGGGCTGTGGGTTAAAGAAACTTGCCTATTGTTCAGATTATGTGGGAAGGAGTTTCACAGTTGGAATTAAAGTGGATGTTTTTGGAGGTTCATTGTCCATGATGCATCTGTGCTTCCAGTCGCCCACGCTCCCAGCCTTCCAGCCAATTTTAAACAGTAGATGTTGTCTTTGTAGTCCTTTCTGCAGCTTTAGCGAGCTCTAATTTGAACATGCAATAAAAAGCTGAAGTCGTTGAAAGACTTAACTTCTGAGCGAACATCTCATCTGTACAGTTTGGATTTCAATGGATTCGTTTTATTTTGACTCCTGAGAAGAAAAACATTTTATTCTCCTCAAACTGTCATCATCAAACTATAGACAGTTAATTGACCAATAAGATGCAAAATTCTTCTTCCCAACTACTGAATCATCAGTTTTATAAAGGACAGGCAGACATACTGCAGCTTCATATCCAGCCATTAATCTGTTTAAATTCAGTCAGGTAATATTCAGACTTAGGTACGTGAATGACATTGTCATCAAGATTTTCCATGGGATTCTGCTTTCAATGTTAAACGGAGACCAGGTGTGTTTATAACATGGAGATGATGTGAAAAGCTGTTTTCTTATATTCATGCTTTTAATTTGGAAAATGTTTTCTATTTAATCGCTTGTTGAATCATGTTTGAATCATATTATTTTTAGTTGTTAATCATGTAAAAACACCAGAGATTCATTAAAGCTGACAGAAGTTTCTAAAGAATTATTATTTGTTGTTGGTCAAAGGATGGACATCTATAACGGTGGTTTCCAAATGGTGTGCTGTGAAGAAAGTTTAGGTGTGCCTTAGGATTTTGTGACAACCACACTTTATTATTATAATGCACAAATGAATTTGTATTTACTCTAAAACATCCTTGAAAAAATTTCTGTCAAAGGGAACCCCGGTTGTGTGGATGTTGGTACTTGGGAATTATGAGAGCGTGACACAAATGTTCTGAGGAGAATAACAAAATCTGTGAGTGGGGGAAGCAAGCCACAGATAATCACAGGTGCAGATGATCCACCATGTCAAGAAAAGATAAAAGTAATGTCTGTAGACAGTAAAAGAAAAAGTTAAAGTTGTCAGGAGAAGTTGGCTAAGTGACCTGAAGAGGCAGCTGGAATATTTGGATGGGATATCAGTCCAATCCTGACTTGAAAAGTTGGATCGATTCACATTATTTCACCGCACACGTCTCCACACCAGATGTGTCTGTGAGGAGCAGTAAAAGGAGGTGAACTCAGACTGAGAGGAGGACAGTAAATAACAGCAGTATCCAGTTTCCTAATGACTCACACACTGAGCTGAAATCAGACTGGTGAAAATAAATTAATTGAATAACGTGAATACATCCATATTTCACATATTATGGTATCTGTAACCAACCTGGGAAAAGTTGGATTGGTGCATCCCTAACGTGGACACCAAACATCCTCTCTGAAAGAACCATGGCCTGCTTCAAAAGAGAGCTGGATCTGATACAGAGGCAGGAAAAAGTTTGTCTGACTGTGTTAAAGTGTGAGGTGTTGAAAGCAAAGAAGACACAACATCTGTATTTTGCATATGTGAGTACTGGTGTGACTTGGTCAGAAAAAGTTGAAAACCACTGCTCTGCACGATCAGGTTTCACCTTTGTTGCCATGTCGGAGCTTCATTAAAGATTATGACAAAGATTAACAGCAAAGATGTGAAACACTCAGTCCAGACTTCAGGGAGGACTGTCTAAACTGAGTGGAGACAGCTGGACTTTTTAGGGTTCTTGAAGACGTTTCACCTCTCATCCGCTTTGTCAGCTTTAAGAACTGAAGAAGCCTTTTAGATGAGAGGTGAAACATCTTCAGGAACATAAAAAGTCCAGTTGCCTTGACTCAAGCACTTTAGCCTACCATGACCTGGATGCACCTACAGAGACATATTCAAGGAGAACCTCGTACACCTCTAACAGATCAATACAAATGATCAGCAAACAGGTCAGATGTGAACAAGTTTGGGTGTTGAGTGATAGGTTTCTGTAGGTTTGTAATGGATTGCTTTCTGTGTTGGACACAGACACTTTAACCAAGCTAGGATCAAACGGTGACCATTTTTATCTAAAACTCATCAGCCACTGTAAACCAAAGTCCCAAGGCACTCTGTATGCACTTTATGAAGAATAATATTTCATTTTTACTACCAGGCTGTGTGTTCATACTCTCCAGGTGTACCGCAGATAAAATAAAACTCCTCACAGGCATCTGAGAAGAAAAACATTTATTTAGTACTTGTTGAAGAATGCAGGACATAAAAACTGATTTTAAAACTCAGACCTCACTGTGCACGGAAAGTTTGACCTCTGACACTTCCTGCAGTTGGTTAAATTAATGAATAACTTCCTCTAACAGTAACTTTCAGTGTAGTTCATCAGTTAAAATGTAAACTGTCCTGTTAATCAAACTGCAAGTGAAATAGCAGAAAGAGTCCAAAGTTACAGCAGTGCCCCGGGGATATAAATTCATCTTAAATACTGTCCTTACTCTTTGCTTGGCATCAACCCAAATTAGACTGGATTAGTTCTGTTGTCTCCATCCATCAGACAATGAGAGAAAGACTGCGCCTTTTCAGGTTTTACAGGCTTTCCAATCAGTTAAGACTCTCAAAAACGGCTTTATTTAGTAACCATTTTCTTTTAGTGGGTACACAACATTAAAGGGTAACTGCTCTGTTTCTTTTTTTTTTTCCTCCCAAATTCATATTTTGATTTTTGGACTCTTCAAGTGTAGCTTTGCATTATTCACGGTTCAAAATAATCCTTATTTATCTTATATTCGGCCTTGGTGCAGCCCCTCAGTTCATCCTCTGTCTGAAACAAACTTCTAGCTCCTCCCCCTTTTATATGAACTTTTTTCCTGATTGGCTGCCCCTCTTGTGCCTGAGATGACCATATTAGGGATAGCTCCTCTCTATGACATCATACAAGACCAGAAAAAACAGTGAAACTGAGTGTTTAGAGGTGTCCAAAACCTGACCTTTTGGCTCACAGGGGTTACATGTACACAAACTGACCTCATTTTTTGAAACTTTGGCCATGTTTAATATGAACACCCACCACTGGAACAGGATAAATGTCTTTTTTAAAAGCTGGTAAATCCCAGCTTCTATTTGGCAGCCACCTTCACCTGGCTGAATGTTTTATTTGTACACTGTAGAATAACAATAACCTTTAGATTTGACAAATTTAAATGGACACAAGGCAGAGTGGCACAGTGGCACACAGCGTGTCCTGACGGCTACTGTACAACAAAAACTCCTTATTTCTGCTTTTCAACATCGAGTTCTTTGCCTGTTTCTTCAGATCCCCAGTTGAAACTGAGTGAAACAGGGAGTGACGTAAAATTGCAGCTTTTTGACCTCTGGTGTTGAGTCAGTGAGAAAAAAATAAACCGGACAAGACACAGATCTCTGTGCCACCTCAACATGAATATGGGTCTGAGCCTGGACACCGGTGACATTAGTCTGACTCCACCATGGCCTTTTCTGCTGCTCACAGGGTCAGAGAGGCTTAAAGTTCATGTCCTCTTTAATACTTATGGCAAAGCAAGTACATGCAGGTTTTTAAATCCATTTTTAATCCATTTAAGACAAAAATGGAATAAATTATACAAAAGGTCTTTTAGTGTTCTCCACTTTGATGACATACCTGGCCTTGAAGACAAGCCTCTTCTTGTCATATTTTAACCAGCCTCCAGGGCTAAAAAATGAAGCCAATATTGAAGTGCATGCCCTCTAGTGGCTACTTGAAGCAGGCTTCAAATGTGAGTCAGTCCCCATAGACTCCCATGTTAAAATGTCCAACTTTACAGCAGAAATAAACATGTTTACAACCTGCTACAAAAAATGGTTTTGGTCTCTATGGATAGTCTCCCCCTTCATATTAACTGTACAGGGGACAAATTCTTTAATAATTCATCCATTTGGATTCCGTTAAGGCTTAAAATTCTTGTATTTTATTTGTAAGTTAGCGGTATCTGTGTCTATACGATGTAACTGGAGAGTTTGTGGATTTAGCTTTCTAACCAATGTTGCTAGTGTTAGCTAATAACACATTCTTGTCCAAATGCAGTTACTTCTGGCTTCAAAAAACCAACATGGCAGCGGCCAAAATGCAGATGCTGAGGCTCCAGAAAGTGGAGTCTAGTAACCAATGGGCAACGTCCATGTTTTATATACAATCTGTGGCTTTAACGCAAAGAAGTACCCACTTAGCATCACAATTTCCAACATTCCAATAAAAACCTACAAAAGTCCCCTTTAAGAGGCAGGTGCCACAATCACATGACCTTCAACCAATTAGCTTTTGGTGCCTTAACCTTACCAAACAACAACTGACATGCAAATGTAACAACAAAGAATGTATGAGGGGTATACGACTTTGCAGGTTTAATGTCGTGAGTATTTCATGAACTGCCATAAGAGTGTGTTGGAATGATCAATCTGCTGCACAGTTTTTCATGGAAATTGAGTAAAAGTGGGACAGAAGATTTGTTTCTGGCAGGAAATGGTTTTGAACAGGTGCATTTGTTCATTTAGCTGTTTACTTGCAGTTCAGATAAACCTGCTGATTAAAGCAGTGGAAACCATAGAAAAATCCAGAGTAAAGTCCAGAGTTAAAGGAGATTTGATGTTGATGGTCTGAAGATGTGTGGCTGATGTGTTGGAGCTGCTGCGGGAGCTTCCTTCACATGCAAACCTGTGTGAGAGCATCGCGTGCAGTCTCTCCTGATACCGCTGATGGATTTAACAGGCTAAGATCAAGTGCCATGTAATTTGAAACTTTATGGCTCAGGGAAATCTTCTTTTCTCTTGACCCTCTGCTCTCCATGGTCAGAGGTCAGAGATGAAGGTTAATGGCAGAGCCACACACCCACCTGAAGTTTTATTGTTACTGGATGGAGGTGTTTCCTAGCTGACTGATCCTGCTGCGCTGCTATTGTCTTAAAGAGTCACTCTGATTGCCGTGCGTCAGAAAGCATGCTTCACCAACAGTTAAATGTTCAACATGTTCTCAGCTTTGGGTGTCATTCATCCCTCATATGCTGCTGGGTTGCAGAGATACTCACAAGGTGTCCTTTGGCTTGACGTATCGGCTGCAGCAATATTGGATGCTGAGAGATAACAATCTTATTTTTAAGAGCAGTAAAGTCTGCATTTGGTGGCTGGAAGGATGGCAGTGGTGTAAAGTCACAACTTATTTCATTTCTGTTCTTTTTACTTTCAGTTTACCTTGTAGGCTAGGTTTAGGCACTATAACCTGCTAGGTTAGGTTTAGACACTAAGGATTACTAGGTTAGGGTTTGGAACAGGTCATGGTTTGGATTAAAATACACTCTTCACAACAGTAATCCTGCTTGTTGGAAAATGAAGTTGCGACTGACAGACTCATCTCATTTTTGCCATGACCTGGAGTAATCACACACACAGGTGACATGCCAGCAGCATGTCACCTTGACAAAACATTTGAGGCCGTAGAAATGAGAAACAGTGGTAGCAAAGCTTTTTAAGAGCTAGATACATTCCTACTGCAGACACGTGTCTCTTTGTAGACTACACCGAGTGTCTGTATCGATCACACCTGTTTATCAGTGTGTTACACTCACTTTGTTCTTCATAGACATGGACTTACTACCAGATTTTGTGTTAGTGGGACTGTAGTGGTCACATTAATCTGGTATTATAAACGTATTCTCGTACATCTTCTATTTTTCTTTGGGAAAACATTGGTTCTGTTGTGTAAAACATCATTTGAAACCACTGGCTCAAGCTTATTGGATATGATTACTTTTTACTGTGATATCCATCTGGCAAACTCAACAACTTTGGGTTTATTAACAGTTTAATATGTCACCATTCAGTGGACATTTGCCTTCTTTTTGTGACATTTTTTAAACTGAAGGATAAATCAATAAATCAGGAGGACAGTAGTGTCTTGTTTTTCTCTGATCTTTTAGTGGTTGAATTGGTTGCTGTGTTGTTATTCCATTACTGCAGATGTCGTGGCCCTGTGGAGACTTAACACTGTACGTGTGATCTGTTTTTAATCCACAGTAGTAATGTGTTTTTTTTCTTCTCTCTCTCTCTATCTGCCTTGAAGCTACTCTCCTTTTCTGCAGCTCTCTGGCAGATTGAGCTGAATTGAAGGTTTTTTTATTCAGCGTTGTGCCCTCATTACCATGCAGACCTATATTTTCAAAATACAATTCCCTAATTATCCGTGCTGTCGTAGTTCTGCATCAGGAGCAGGAGGGGTGCTCCGAAAAGGCTTTCATGTGCAACACTGTTAGGGTCCATTTATTCTCAATTCCTTCATCAAGAAAAAAAAGGAGGTGAACGAGATTTGTGTGTGCTGGTTCAGATGAGAGCGTTTGTTCCTGATTATTCAGGGAAAGAAAGAAGAGGAAGCGTCACATTTTTGAGAGGATTGTTGAACTGCAGTTTTTTTTTTTTTTTTTTTTTTTTTTGGTGGGACCCC
>VUQI01001265.1:0-10121 GCA_015106735.1 Paratilapia polleni | reverse complement strand
CCCCCTTCTTTTAAGGGAAGTACGTTGGTTCACTGATAAGCACTGAATCCTCACAGAAACACGTGTGTGTGTGCGTGCGCGCGTGTGCCATCTCTGTCTGTGCAGCCGAGTGTTTTGGGGTGGACTTCAATGTTCTGCCTGTGTACATCTGAGTTTTCCCTGTGTGAGTTTCTCCAGTTTTTTCCCACAGCCTCAAAACAAAAACATCAGGCTTATTAGAAACTCTAAATTATCCCAAGTAATCGTTAAAAAACAATCAGTCATATTTCTTCACAATTATGCATCTCTGAATAAACAGAATAGAAAACAACTGACACATTTGTTGCACTAGGTTGTTGTGGAAAAACTGGTGATATTTAAAGAGCTGTAATTCCTCAGATTTGGATGTGAAAGCCCTCAAATTTAAGCACTTTAATTCCATATTTATTACATCACTATCAATATAGACAGCAAAAGTAACTAAAGCTGTGTCACTGTCCAGGCATGTGATGTATGTGTCACTCTCCAAACACTTTTACACTTGATTTCCAAAAAAAACAGGCTGGTTTATGGGTCAGTTGTCTATGTAGCCACAAGGCTTCCTGCTTATAAAGACAGAAATGAGAAGACACTGGGAATAATTGAAGAGACAGGTAATATTTTTATATTCAGATATGAAATTAATGAAAGACTGACATATATAAAACTATAGATAAATAAGAAGCAACAGAAATCTGTAGATTTTCTGTCAACAGCAAAACCATACTGGAGTAGTGACATTATGTTTTTGTAGGGGGCAGCAGTGGGTGCCAGTAGGACATCGCGACCGTCCAGTGCGTCTCTCAACTACCGAAGAAGAGAAATGGACCAATAGCAGCGCTGCTATTTGTGATTTTGAATGAGACGCGGTTGATGGCAGCTCAGTACGAGATTTGTTTATCCCGTTCTCATCATTGTTGCAACACTGGTTGAAGTTTGCTGGTAAAGTTTAGAAGGTAAAGTACTTGTACATAATTGAACGTTTAGTCTCAGACAGTTAAAGTATTCGTCAAGTGCTTCTGTGAGAAAACTAACGAGTGAACGCAACTTACGTTAGCTAACGACTGGTAGCTCTCTCTTAACCAGCAGTTTACACCCTTGCAGCTATCATTCCTGGCAGTGTTATTAAAGAAATTAAAGTAATTTCTTACATGTAAATTGTTGCACGGGTTTCTAAAATTATCAAATGAATGCCTTAAATGGCTAATTCTGGTCAACCAGCTCGATACGTAACGTCATGTCCGTAAGTTAGCTTCTTAGCTAGTTTGACGTTACAGTCAGATCTCTGTAGAGGATGTTAGATTACATGCTCACATCTTCTTTCGTGAAAAAATAGTCAGGTCCCCATTTGATCACTGCAACTGGCTTATTTGTTGTAATCGCTTCTCCTTTTGTTACTGGTCCAGAAGAGAACTGTTCTCTGCAACTTAACAAGCAAAGAACATCCACCCAAGGGGTCATGATGGGGTTCATGTGAACTTAACACTTTTTGCACAAAAAATGCCGAAAGATGTACACCTAATTTCTCTGATTCATACCATTGAAGCCTCGTGATTGGTTAAACTGTGGAAACTTTGTTTTTCCATTGGAGGCAAACTCACTTTGAAATTACATTATTCTCCAGTATGAGCAGGAGGAATGGTTAAAGCATGGAAAACCAGTTTTAACAGTTATATGGATGCCTAAATGTTTTAATGTGGAGTTGTTGGTTTTGTCAGAACAGTTTACTGCCAAGTAGTTTAATCAGAATTTAAATCAGACTTTTGTCTTCTTGTGCAGTTGTATAGGTAGTTTTCTGAGAACATCAGAGTAATGTCCTTCAGGAGGTCAAGTTCCAGTGGGGATGGCGTGGTAAGACTTGTACTCATTCATGCATAGTTTATGGTGTTATCATTGAGCATGCAATGAATAATTCAGCTTTTGTTGATGGCAGCTCTCCAGCCGATCCAGAGAGCGTACCCCGCTGAGAAGTCTGGACAATGAGATTCTGCACTTGTCGACTCCATCATCGAGGTTCAAATCGAAATTGCAACTCAGTAGTGATGCTGTCAAAATGACAATGGTGTGTATATAGTAATATTAACAGATACAATTTGTTTGCAGTGTTTTTGCTGTTTTTAACCGCTACTTATTCTCATTAACAGGATAACCTTTCTCTCAGTGAGCCAGAGCCCCAGTTTTGCTGTCCTCCATCCACCAAAATGATGCAAACTAATCCTCCAACAATTGATACGACAACTACTGAGACTGCTTGTGGACTTTCAAATGTAACATTTAAATCCTTCACTTGGTCTGGTGGTGAAGTTGAGATATCAGGCTCTTTACTGTCTGCAGAGGAGAGTATTATTTTGCCTATTGAGCAGGCTACGTATAACAATGAAACAGAAGATACCGTTATTAATGACAGTATGATAATGCAGTCATGCTGTGATCACATAGAACACCCTTATCACATTCTTGAGAAAAACGAGCCTTACTCTGTTGACATCAGTGCAGCACATCTCTGTGAAATTAACAACACTACACTGGCTTCTTGCGACCTGGATAACAAAAAAGCCACACAAGAATCAAGAGCTTTTCAGAATGACTGCAGTGGGGAGGCAGATATCACTTGGAAATCCTTTCTTTGTGATGGAGGTGAAGTGGAAGTTTCAGATGCCACCAGATTACAAGGTGAAACTATTCCTCTTCCCAAGGCAGAGCTTGATGTTCCTGTAGAGGACAAGACTGTAAATTCAGCTAACTACTCTGATGACTTTGGCCAGCAGTGTCAAGAGGAGCATGCTGATCATCCATACTATGGCAGTGACAGTGGAGTTGTTCCTGTCATCAGCGTCTTCTCTGAGACAACTGGTTCAGAAAAACCTGCAAATGGACTGACTGATGTAACCTTTAAATCACTTAACTGCACTGGGGGAGAGATTGAAATTTCAGAGAGCACCAACCTTGGAGAAGAGACTGTTCCTCTACCAGTTAACCATAATGTTGCCAACGATGAGTCACGTAATTATGGCGTGAATCCAAGTGAACCATCTGGTGACTGTGATTTACAAAATGACTTTGATCATTTTGATCACCCATACTGTAATGTTCAAAATTATTCATCAACTCCAGGTGGCAACCTTTTGACTACCCAGGAGGCATTGCCACACAACTCTGATGATGTAGGAGTCAAACAGATATGCCTGGTGGTATCTGATAGACAGGCTGGCAGCCAAGAACGTGTTGCAGTTGACTGTTTTATTACCGCTGAAGATGAAAAATTAGATGAGGCCCAATTGTCCGAGAAGAAGACGTCCATTCTGCTTGACGACCAGATTGTAATCTGTCCCCTCAATGAAAACGGTGTGTTCACTTCCATTACACATGATCACTTTCAAGATGACTTTGAACAAGCTAACAGCCTCTTGGAATATGATGAAGCAGTGGTAGATACTGACCCACCAGGTACTGGGAGATCTTCAGTGGCTAACACATCTTTGAAAGCTTTGGATACTGACACTGTAAAATGTAAAGAGCAAGAAATGCCAAAGTGTACAGTAAATCCTGAGGATAGTGCATTGTATTTGATGGTTCAGAATACTCCGATTTTTGACTGCAGCACACATGCAGGGCCAGTAGAGAGTCCTACAGCTGTGGAAATGCAGCAGCAACTGGAACATGACTCTCAAGTGAACTCCACCAGGGGACTGCATGAATCCAGTGAGGAAAAAGACAGTGCCATTGGCTCATCTGGAAATGGACCTGCTCTTTGTAACTCTCCAGAAAAATCTCCTGCAGAGAATCTTACTGATGTGTTGAAAGCCCTGTCAGAGTGTGCCTCGGTTGCCTCAGCTTTGCAGTTGGGACAGTTGTTTAGTCCTGCTGTCAGGAAGGCCTCTCTGCCTTTTTTAAAGGCTGGTGGAGATCCTGCTCAAGACAAGTCTGTGGCTGAGGAGTCTGCTCTTGAGGGTGAGAAAACCTTGGCTCCTTTTAACGTCGACCCCGTGGGGTTTTGGGCAGAACAGTTGGAAAGCCCCATGCCTCGTCCTCTGTTCAACTCCACAGCACTAGGTCACAAGCCTGGACCAAGCCCACCCAGGGAGCCGGTTAAGGATTTGGGAGAGAAAGTCTGTTCAGAGTCTAAGACTGAGGTTGAGAAACCAGTTCTGAATTTCCCGTTGATCCCCGATGGTCCACTTCAGCAGCAGCTTCGTCAGATGGCAGAGTTTCTCATGTTGGCGTCTGGAAAGATGGGTCCCGCTGCTGTCTCTGCGTCTGCTCCACCTCCTGCTCCTTCAGTTAAACCTGCTCCTGTAGAGTCCCACAGTGTCTGTGTGGGCAGTAGTCCGGTGAAACTGGTCGACCATAGCCTCAATACTTCTGGCCTATTTGAGAGGAAGAGAGAATTCTCTGTGGTTGATTCCTGCACTGTGACTGACCCTCTCCTGTGGAAGTGAGTGTTCTCTGTGATTTGGTTATTTATTCAAAAGCTGTGAATATAGATGAAACTAATTCTGCTTTTAATCTTTTCTGTGTTTGCTTCTCACTATTTTTTTTTTATTTTTATTGATGTGGTCCCAGTTTACCTTCTGGCACCCTAGAGTGCCTTCCCAGACAGGAGCTGGAACAGAGGTTAAGGTCTAGCATGATCATGGTTGAGGCACTGGTGCAACAGTTGGCTGCAGCGAGGGCACAAGGATCTCCGCCTGCAGGCCCTGCTCCTTCAGACCTCCGGGAGAAGCTAGTGCAGACGGACCACACCGAACTCAGTCAAGTAAGGATGCAAGATCCCAACTGATGATGTCTGCATTTTGTTTAAAGGGGAGCTGTTATCCTCATTTTCAAATCTATATTTTTATTTGTGGACTCTTAGAGTAGCTTTCCATGAGTCACAGTTCAAAATAATCCTTATTTTACAGAGCTTGGTGCAGCCTCTCAATCTTCTGCTGAAACGAGGCATTTTTGCTTTCTTTCCTCCATCTTTAAGCTGACTTTCTTGTGATTGGCTGTCCCTCATAAACAGAAGATTTGAACTGCGTGTGGGTGGGGCTGCTGTGCTCACAGTTAAAGCTGTGTGGCGGAGATGACCATATCAGGGATATTTGCTCTAATTTACATCATACAGAATCAAGAGTAGGAAAAAATGAGTGTTTGGAGCTTTTGGCTCACAGGGATTGCTTGTACAAACTAAGATGTCATTACTTGAAAGAATATAACAATATTATACATGTGACAAGGGATTATTGGGCCCCTTTAATTGTTCCTTTGACTTTATTATTAGTAGATTGTTATATTTTTAGATTAAGTAGTTATTGGTTTATATTTTATATATAGACCACAATGTACAGAGACCTGTATATGGAGGCTTTGAGCAGGATTGGGGAGTTGGAGTCTGATGGAAGTTCTCTGCAAAACCTCATCCAGTGTCTACAAGACATGAGGGTCACAATGGTGAGACACAACCACACAATACACATTTAAACTTGTTTTAAGGGCTTTGTACATCTGGACATGCATTGTGAGAAATTATGTTTTTTAATTATTTACATTCTTTTTTTTAAATTAAAGTGTGTCTCTTTGTTCCAACAGACTTCTTTGAGAAGTGACACCGATGCTGCTCTCTCTAACATGAAGGAAATGGGTGATACTGTGAGAGAGGACCATCAAAGCCTTGTTTCTCATGTATGTACAACATGCCATACCCATCTGTCTCACATGATATCCCAGCATGCTTGTTTTTATAGTTATTCATCGGGCAAACATATTTTTGTCTTAACCGGTATTAGTGTAACAGCTGCATGTTTATGTGCTATAATTGATTTTAAGGTGTATTCTTCTTCTGTTGTTTAGTATGGGCACATGAAGTCTCTATTTGAGAAATCAAAGGAGATACAGAGCAGAATGATGCAGAAGGTGAAAGAAGCTCTTCATCAGAGAAATGACATGAAGACTCAGATGGAGGAAGCCTTCACAGCCAAGAAGGCGGTAAGTACTTATCATTTGTGGTGTCTTAGTTGTTGTGTCTTGGTGCATGTGCAACTTTCCTGACCTGCTCTAGTTGATCATCAGTTATTATTTAATATTTTCAAAATGCCTTCCAAAGATATGCTGGCTACATGTGATATTTTGAGAGGACTCTTCATTCCAGGAGTATTACATGTGTCTCTGGTTGTCTGTCTGCAGACTTTCAGTGCAACGGAACAGCTGAGGACACACTGTGCCACAGAAATTTCACTTCTAGAAAAGAATCTGGGGTCTCAGCAAGAACTGTTGGCAGCCCTAAACCAGAGCTATCCAGAACTGGTACAGAAAACAAGCAAAACCAAACGGCTCAATAATCATTTTTTTTTCAGCTTAATACCTATGTCTAATTTCTTTTTTTTTCTGTCTTTACTAATGCAGGTTGCGTTAAACAAGGCTTATAATGAAACGCTGAACTCAGCTTCAGATCTTTTGTCTGAAACCATGGATGAACAGTCCACTCTGACGAATGAGGTATGTTCAGTGTAATAACTACAGACTATAATAAGCACCGAACATGTAACAGAACCTTTTCTGTATGTTGGGAAAGAAATACTGACAACATAACCAGTGTTTAGTTTTGTATTATTGTGTTTAAACTCTAAGTTAATGTCAAAGGGATTAAACTAGAGTTTCATAGCAGCACAGTGGCTACAAAATTTTATATGTGAATGGTGATCACTGCTGTTATAACTTGTGGGTTTCTAACACCATGCAGAGAACATGAGGCTTTGGTGTAAAATTCACAGGACGAGTGTCATGCATATAACCTTTGTGGTATTTAAATTCGGTTTTGCCTTCCAATTCGCCCAGTTTAAACTTGTGTAAACATATTTTTTTTTCCTGACTTGAGCTGCAACATTTTTGCTTTGTTTAAATGTGATAATGCTCATAATACTGATGCTATTGCATGGCCATCTTTTCATAGCTCTTCACAGTCAGAAGCCTTCTGCAGAAAACTGCTCCCATGCTTGTGAAGCTCAATGAGAAAGCAGCTGCTGCTTTGAGAGAGAGGGATGAGCATATTTCTGCAAGAGACCAAGCTATTGAAGAGCGAGAGCAGGTTAGACGTCTGTAATATAATTAGGACAATTACTGCCTTGTACCTCTGTAGGTATCTGATTAAAATTATTCATATCATTTAAACGAACGTATCCTCAACAGATTGCAGAGGAATTGAACAAAGCTCATTTGAATCTTCAAGCTGCCAGAGAACAGATTAGTGATTTAAATCTGCAGGTGACAATTCTGACGTCAGGTACAAACTGAAATAAATGTTTTTAACTTTCTATGGCTATTACATTCCCTCTTTTCACAAAGTTTTCTTTCTTAACAGCCTATGGACTTAAACTTTCTTTTTAAAAACAATTAAATCTAGAGATGGGTGTGCTGCGACAGAAGCTAACAGAAAAAGAGGAAGAGACGGGTCAACTAGAAAGGAAGGTCACGGAGCTATCCGCCACAGTTTCCTCCACACTGGCATCCTACACTTTCTTGGAGCAGGCGCTTGCTGCTGAGACTACCAAGTATGATCCTCCTTGTTGACGGCAGAACTCAAGCTTAGAAATTAAGAAATGAAACCAAACGCTGCACTATTGTTTATTTGTTATCAGGGGAAACAGGGCAAACAAAAATATCCTCTGAGGTGCAGCATGTGTGCTTAAAACATTTTGCCCCCCCAGGTTGCAGCAGTCATGGAAAGACAAACAGGAGGCAAAGGAGCGAGCAAATGAGTAAGTGGTGGTTAATAGTCCTATTTAGTAAAATTGTATTTAAATGTTTTATCTTTTTAAGAGTTTAAACTTCTTGAAATTAAGAAAAATGTAATCGGTAGTTCCACGATGACAAGCTCCATATTTCTATAAATTTTACAGAAAACACCTGATTGTGCTCTGTGTTTTTGTTTTTGACCGTGTCCAGGTTGGAGGCATCCCTGGGTCAGTCAGAGGAGCGTGTGTGTCAGTTGAGTCAGGCTCTGGCTCAGAGTGAGGAGCAGCTCAGTCAGCTGCAATCCCTCTCACAGTCTCAGAGTCTGCAGATCCAGCAGCTCCAGGATGTCTGCACACAGCTCAGTGGCGTGCGGGAAATGAACGAGGTGAGATTAGAGAGGGCATCTGTCTCAGTTAACACTAGAGAACACATTTGCTGCAGCAGATCTGTGATCCTCTGTCGACCATGAAGCGCTCAGTCATCACAGTAATAAATTACGACTTCTCCTTTAAGGTGGATTTAAAGTTTAATTTTCCTGCAATCTTTGTGTGTATCAGTTCCTGCAAATGGAAAATGAGTTGGCAAGGGAGCAGATGGCTGAAAGTGAGCGTATGCTGAGGGAAAACCTGCAGGGGCTTCGGGAGAGGAACATCCAATGTGAGGACCTGAAAAAAGAAGTTTGTCAACTTAAGTAAGTATCAAGCACCAATCTAATGATTTTATCTTTCCTGTATTGTCTAACATCATTACTCTGTCATAATCCAAATGTGGTGTTTTTTGTTTTGTTTTTTTTTTTCTTTAGTCAACCATGGTTTTCAAAGTACGAATTTTACTTTATCTATTCATCGTATATGTGAAAATAGCTTTGCATTTTGTGGGAAGGTAGAAGGAAACTAATATAGGAAGGGCTTTTCCTGCCTATATTAGTTTTAGTGCCCACCAAAGAGGTTTTGGCCTTCCACCAAAGGAAAAACCACCAGGACTTTGATTTAAAAAAATAAAATAAAGACACTCAAGTAATGACATTTTTGTTTATAAAATGGCAAAAAATAACAGGAAAATGCATAGACTTATGTTAAGTAAGGTCACATGGAGTCTTTGCTTTAACTGCATGCATAATCACCATATTGAGCCAAGAAAAATCATGTAATGCAAATGAAATGAATCACTAAATACATCCTCTGTTTGTCTGCAGTTTCTTAGAATAAATATCTTGCTAATCTTATTACAAATTGTTCTAACGTTTTGTCCACATACTGAATGATAACTTACCTGTGTATTTGTGTCATGAAGGCTTGAGAAGAGGAATTTGCTGGAGGAACTTGAAACCACAAGGTCCAGAGCCAGGTCAGCACAGCTGGAGCTTGAAGAGAAGATGGCTCAGGCAGTCACTGAAATCACTTTGCTGCATCACACACTGAGGGGGCTGACCAATGAACTACACGATGAGCTTAGTGAAAAGGTAACGTACAGTAACACAACCCAGTACAGACCAACTTAGCTGGATCGTACAACCTTTGTTCCAAAAACCGTTACATGTGCTCATGCTTATTTGGGTCAAGGTAAATAGTTCTTGCCTGAATCCATTGTTATATACATGAATGAGCAAAAAGTAATCCCATTACTTGCAGTACTGGCTGATGAATATGTGCTTATGTGTAAAATTTAATTTCCTGTATTTGCTAGTAAAAAGTCCTGTTTTGACTCTGGTTCAGTCTCATTCTCCCAGAATATGTAGTCCAAAGACAGTGCTGGGAATGCTCTTATTGTCCTTTTGACCTTTAGGGAAAAAAAAAAAAGACCCTAACTTTGGTGGGGTGAAACTTCTGATCGTTGTTTTAAGTCCTTTACTTTCAGTGGCATGGTGTCAAATTTTGCAATCTGCAATCTTATCAGGCATGTACCCTTTTCAAAACAATCAGCTTGTGGTCATAGTTCAGTGCTTTGAGGTATAAATATGACCTGCTTTCATAGGCCAGCGGATACATCTCATGTACAGTCAAAACTTGTTACATGCTTCTTTCCCATTGCAGTTTGAGCTGTACTGCTCATTAAAAGTGCTTATACAGTGCTTAACAAATTTATTAGACCACCTGTCATTAATGGACTGGACTGGTACTTATATAGCGCTTTTCTACTCAGTTTTGTGTACTCAAAGCACTTCCTACCACATTCACCCAGTCACACATACATTCATACAGCACTTTTATCTACACTTACGTGCTTACTAATATTCACACACACTCACACTCCGATGAATGCATCGGCGGCAACGTGGGGTTCAGTATCTTGCCCAAGGATACTTCGGCATGCAGACTAGGGGAGCCAGGGATCGAACCACTGACCTTCCGATTAGTAGACGACTCGCTCTACCTCCTGAGATACAGCCG
>VUQI01001260.1:0-16044 GCA_015106735.1 Paratilapia polleni | reverse complement strand
CCATCTTCTAGTAGCTCATCTGTCCCCCAGTTATTCACTCAGCCAGAGTTAAATGACTTAGTATGAGATTTGGATATGACAAAGGAAGCGGTTGAGTTGCTTGGGTCTAGGCTCAGTGAGAAAAACCTCCTGGCTCCAGGAACCAAATTTTCTTTTTATAGGCATCATGAGAAGGATCTTATTCCATTCTTTGAAATGGATGATGACTTTGTCTATTGTGTTGATGTTAAAGGTCTCTTGGGTGCAGTGGGTTGTGAGTATGATGCAGATGAGTGGAGGCTGTTCATTGACAGCTCAAAAGCCAGCCTAAAATGTGTCCTACTGCATAATGGCAATTACTTTGCATTTGTGCCAATTGGTCATTCTGTCCAGTTAAAAGAAACCTATGAAAATATGCAAATTGTGTTGGAGAAGCTGAAATACAATGAGCAGAAATGGACCATATGTGAAAAAATTGATTCACATTTTGTGATAAAACTGTACGTGATTGAATATTTTTATTGGTATTTTTGAACTCAGCATCACTGAATTAGGTAATATCAAATATTTTCTGGAAAACAGCAGAACTTTTATTTTTTTTGGTGCAGGGCAGTGTAATGAGTCAACATTCACAAACCCAAGTCTGCTGTGTTTGACCCTTTCAAGCACCATAAACCTGCTTCTAAAGTCTTTTATATCCCCTTACATGACAACCTGAAGCCTTTACCAGTATTTTCTGGTCTATTTTCCAAAGCTATGACCCCTCTGGTCATAGCATATCATTACTGGTACATTGTAATGATGGATACATGAATTCAAATTTTGTAGTAACAACTGCAAATCTGCACAACACATAAGCCAGAATTGTACAATGTTATTTTATCATGTTTTTACATTTTTTGAAAACAAACTGTATTAAAGCTTCAGTGTTATTAATGTTTGTTAAAAAAAAAAATTGTATAAAAACACAATTTGTTGTACAAAAGTATGCTGGTTTGTTTATGAAGGTTAGCAGAGAATCTGAGATATTTTTAGGTAATTAACTCTGGGCTTGTACTTTCTGGTTGGGTTATGGTCACTTGGGCATGAGCAAGTAAGTAAAAAAAAAACAAAAAACCAACAACTGCATGTCATGACCATAGAAAGCTTTACTTTTTCAATGTCACTGCATGCTAACTGCAAATGATCCCCGCCTTAGTAATGAAGTTCAAAATCTATGTACAGCAGGAGCTGCTGACAGATGTTTAATCTACAACCACATCTAGGCAGACACATTAATAGATCTGCAAATACAAACATTTTAAGTGGCTAAGGTATGTCCAGAAGAAACTCCCACAGTTAAGTACACTGTACTTGACATAACATGTTCTAATTGATAAAAAAGTACAATAAAGTACAGATGAAATCAATCTCAATAAATCTCAAGCTGATTGTAAGAGGTCCTTGGGGAGTGCATATATATTCACAAACATGTCCTTCTTTGGTTCTATTTTTATGTCTCATGGGAACCTGTATATGTTTCACTTCATAAACATGGATGGTTTTAACTTTCCACTGATCTAAAACAGACACTTTGCTGGTGACTTAAACATACACACACAGAGTGACCCACTTTTCTGAGCAGAACTGGACAAGCAAAAACAGATCACCCTCCATCCATTTATGATTTGGGCGTGTATATAAGGGATGAATACACAAACACAGACACAGACACACAGATATACACACACCAGTGGAATAGGGACAGAGGCCTTAAGTGAGTGCAGCTGTGTAGCCAGATGTGCTTTTGAGTCCTGGTTACAAGTGTGCATGCATTTTGTGGGCGTCTAAACCTAAAAACATACTCTGTGCAATCTAATCTGTGTAATCAAATCCCTCAGCACTGTTTTACCCGACACTGCTTGTACTGCCCCCTGTCTTCCTTTCTAAATTATCCAGCTGACCTGAAACGGATTTGAGTTTAATTTGAGGAAATTTAAGTCAAATCAGAAAGACTTTTTTTCAATTACTCCTCCATCTTAATTCCACTTCCCTCTCCTCATCTGCAAGCCGTCATGTCTCCTTTGCGGCAAGAGCAAGAAGGCTGCTCTTGAATTATTAAATGCATTAATGAGGTGTTTTCAATATGATGGAGAGAAAAAAAGCCCAGACAAAGCAGTTTGTTTACATTAACTGATAGCTGTGTACAAAATCTACAAGTGGATGAGCATTCAAACAATGGTTTGTCTGTAGCAATATAATATCTTGACATTTAAGCACAATGACAAATTATATCATGGACACTTGTTTTTTTGTGTGCTGCTGAGCAGACTCACACACACCTACACACTAAACTGCAGACAGTCAGACAGCAAAATATTCAAAAGGTAAGCACAGTGAAGGTCATCATTAGCATAGCATTAACAACCCTGTGTGAGAATGTGTGCGCACTTGTATTACTCACATTGTGGGGATAAATGTGTTTACACGGTCACACTGTGAGGACTTTTTATGTGTTATGGGGACAAAAAGTGAGTCCTACTAACATAAGGTTTCAAGGTGAACTCTTTGATTTAAGGTTATGATAAGGGTAGGTTTACAGGAATTGAATGTAAGTCTAAAGAAATGGTAATATGACTCTGTGTGTGTGTGTCTATAATGCATCAAGCATAACTTGTCATGTAGTCAGATCCATGACTCAAAGAGAGGCGCCTGTGTGTGTTAGCTGTTTTATAAGTTGGTGGATGTGTGTTTGTATTCTAGCTGTGTGGGGGTCACATATGTCGCAGTGTCCTGCGGGAATAACATGGGGTCTCACACTGACAGTACATCAGGAACACACACACTCACACACCCACACAAACACACAACCCAAACTGCTGCTCTGGCATATTTGGAAGGAGAAGGATTATTAGGTCAAACTGCTTTGCCAAGGACTTTGGTTCAGCGTTTCTTGATGCATAACACCTGTGTAGTTTAGTCCATTCTTGTAAGAAAAGTCTGGGTTTAAAAAAAATAAAAAAATAAAACCAGTCAGGAAATTCTAACTGGCGAAAATAACTGAACCATTAAATTTTTCAGTAACAGCCCAGAGGTTTTTTCCTCTGCTCCTGCAGTGGAGTTTCTGAGCAGATAAGAGCAGAAAACAGAGGTAATACATGGCAACTTCCAACTCAAGTGTCTGCATAACCTGTATAACCTCAACCAATTAGTAAAAACAAGTTTAAAGTAAGAGAGCAGGTTACATTATACTTTGACAGTTTTTGTCTGTTGGGTGTTCAGCAAGGCACTGCAAATTCCTAGCCCTGCGACAAATTGGCAACCTCTCCAGGGTGTGCCCCACCTCTTGTCCCATGACAGCTGGGATAGGCTCCAGCCCAACTGCAACCCTGGATTGAATAAGCAGAAGATGGACGGATGGATGGCTGGAAGGGCATTGCAAATTCATTTTATTTATTTAATTAATTATTATCTCATTAATCTTAATATCTTATTAATTATTATCTTATGAGAGGGTTTGGGCTTTTGAATCAAGGCTTTTCAATAAGCAGTCTCAGGTGTTTTTACCCAAGGTTCAAACAATCTCATATGAAAAGAACGACTGACAACGACTGACAACGACTAACAAAAAGAGGCAAAATGACTAATTCATGCAAGAACCACTGGGGCCACTAACTGAGTCGGTTCACTCATGAGAAACTTTACTAAAACCACAAACACAAAACAATAAATTTAAAAGTACATGTCAGAGACACGTGTTTCCTCTTCTTAGTGTGAATTTACTATCACAATATTCAGTGTGTTGCATCCACAGTGTAAAATAATGTAGGCCAACAGATTTTCCCAATTTCAAATTCTATTCCTGTTAATTCGTTGGAGTTTAAATCAGTCAAGCACACTGAGGCAAGTCAATAAAATCTATTTTTTATCAACAGAGCCTTGAGCCCTGGGAGGTATTTTAGATTTCATACCATAGATCTCTGGACTAGGTTCAGTGATACTGTTTAGCTCATTTCCGTGTCTTCATCAATCCATTTGTAATTGCTTATCCAATTCAGGGTCACAAGGGGGCTGGAGACCATCCCAGCTGACATTGGCCGAGAGGTGTGGTACACCCAGGATAGGTCACCAGTCTGCCACAGAGAGACAGACAACCGTTCACACTCACATCCACCTACAGCCAATTTTGACTCCCCAATTAACCTAACATGCATGTCTTTGGACTGTGGGAGGAAACCGGATCACCCAGAGGAAATCCACACAGGCATGGGGGCTGAATATGCAAACTCCACACAGAAAGTCCCCAGCCAAGTAGGAAGGTTACACCCATAATCATCTTGCTAACCACTGCACCACCATGCCATCCTCATTTCCATATCTGCTTCTGCTAAATGCATACTATTTTATGCCTATATGCAGACAGCTTTTACATTAAGACATATGCAGTACCTACACTAGTTATAATACTATTTGTTGTGCATGTGTCTTTTTCTACGCTGCAATAAAGTTAACCACAATGGGAAGCTTTAATCAGCTTGAACTAAACCCAACCTCACAAATGACGCTTTAATTAGTGGTTTGCCAACCGACACTCCCAACTAACCCCCACTGTTCCTAACAACTTCCAACTGTCATGCTCTTGAACCAATAAGAATACAGCATCTTCACTCCAGTTGTTGTCTTACAGTCTCTACAGTAAGTTCCTACTGTCCCACTGTAGGTCTACATCTGACTCAATAGCTTCACTTGATCAGCCCCATGGTGCATAATTTAAGCCTATTTCTTACCAATTAACTCAAAGCCTAATATCTGACCCACTGTTTTATAACTAAAATTCAGTCAACTGTAGCAGGACATCAGACCCAAAGGCAAAATGCTTAAAAATGCAGTCAAAAGTGCAGTTTCTTTAGTGATAACAAATATCCCTGTAGACACCGATTCAAGATCAAGTTGATCAAGTTAGAAAACAACAACAAAAAACGATTCAATGTATTAATAGAAAAAAATGTGAGATGCATACCTGTCTATATGATGAATTTGTACAATATTTGATCCTATACACTAAGTGATTTTGCCTGTGACTGCTGGGAATATCCTGCTTATTGAGAATCACTGGACTAATGAAAATAAAACTGATTATATGGACTAACCACAAAAACAAAGGATACACCTGTCAAAGAAAATGAGAAAAGCCAGAAGTCCATATGGATTAATACTTCTCTTTGGGCTCAGTGTTTTACAGTAATCCATCACACTAATTCCCTGAAAAGGCAAAAAGCAATATACAGTAAAGTGAGCTCATTGATTTTGGTAATATGATCAATCAGGCAAAATGGGAAACTTCAAGATAGAAATCAAAATTGTCTCATCTGTGTTTATCATTTTGTTTTTGGCCCTATGACAGTATCTGATTAACAGGTCAGATACAATTATTATCCCAAATCCCAAAGGCTCTCTGGTTTCTGTTCCTTTTTTTCACAGCTGGTCAAATGCAGGTTGGACAAATTTCAGCATCTTTATGATTTATGGCAACAATAACACTGATGACACAGCAACACAGTAAGCAAGAACATGACTACAAGCCCACTCAAGTTAATAAGTGCCAGTGACCAAATGCCACAGTTAATGAAGGAACAAGTTATTTTTGAACACTATGAAACTGAGCACAACAAACTTACCACTTGATGACTTCCTACACACCTTTTCAGACATGCTACAAGACAGAAGGCCAAAAAAAATTGAATAAATGTACCTTGCTGGAGTAAGGTCCAGGGATAAGCAGTTTCAGTGCCTGTCGTTTCAACTCTGTCAGCCTTGCATTGCAGTTCTCACACCATGTCCCTCTTTCACTTCCAGGGGAACTTCCACTGCCTGAGGCTGGCGATCCTGTCCCAAAACCTGGGGAGCCACCCAGGGAACCAGGTGATCCTGTCCCAATGCCTGGGGAGATTGTCCCAGGTGATCCAGAAAAGGATCCTGGTGAGGAGATTCCTGAGCCTGGAGAAGGAGTGCCTGTAGAGCTGGGCATGGAGCCAGCACCCTCTGGTGCAGGGCGTGTACTGGAGCGGTTGGTTTCATCATAGGCCTTTCGGTACCATGTGTCCGGGAAGAAGGAGGAAGATTTGGTCGGGGAAGTGTCAGGCACCTAAGAATTTTTTTTTAAAAAGAGGAAAAATTACTTATAGTGTCTTTTCAAGACAGATATTTTGAGATGTTGCAGCAGGATAGGCATAATATGTATTATTGTGTATAGGAGCATTAAGTACTAGGCCCACAAAATAGGTTGCAATGGCATGAAAACAAACTCATGAGGAGAAGGTGAGAGCACATGACCAATATCATGGAGATTCAAAGTCAAGCTTTTTGCAATTTGCCTGAAAAGCAAAGAAAAGAAAAGAAAAGAAAAGAAAAAGCTAAAATCTGCAGGTTACCTTTTTGCACTGATATAGAGATGTGTCTGAAATAAAGTTAAAGAAAGTACCTATTTCTTTGCAGAAGAACAAACTGTTCTGCTTAAAAAAAAACTACTAACCTGAATCACAGATCCAGCATCCATTCTTATTCTACACCCAACACTTGAAAAATGTTGACTATAAAATAACCTGAATGTCTCTAAAAAGGCTACACGTGTGAATAACCCATACAGGAAATAGGGATCAGAATAGGCAGAGTCTTACCTAACGTTAGGGCATTACATTAGATGGACATTTAGTTAAAAACCTACAAACAGGAATGATATTAAACATTTCCTGCAATGGAATGACCTGTCATCCTATTGGATGCTTCTATTAACCACTAAATAGGATTAAGTCAGGGTAGACCTGTTATTTTGTTCTACTCAACCACATGGGAACATCAAACAAGCAGCAAGGAGTGGAGAATTTGATCTTTTGTGGCTGGGTAAATCCAGTCAGAGAACAGACCCGTTGATGTGGTGGCGGCTGGAAAGGTTGGGCACTCCTGTGATCTTCCTCACAAGGGCTATAATAAGGCAGCAAAGAGTTGAGGCTGATAGTTGGGAATGCTCAATCATCTCCAAGTGAAGAGGTGGTTATATTGTGCCAAACAGTATGTTATAAATTATTGTTAATTAGGCTGTAGATGGTAGGCAGTGACACAGGTGTGAGTATAATAGCCTTCACTGATTTAGCACTTTGGTGCTCAGCAAGTGACACTTCAGGGGGATCAATCTGTGAAAATGCATGCCAGTGTTGTGACACCATAAGCAGTGATATGTGAAGTGTGATCTTCACAAACCAATCAGCAGCAGGAACACAAATCTAATAACAGCCTTCAAGTTTCATGTTTATATCACCCTGAAAAGGAAGCAAACGACAGTCTTCTATTAAAATGGGTGGAGTGTGAGGTGAAGTCCATGCAGCACTGAATGGATGATAAGTTTTAATGTTTACCAGGCTAATTGGGAACAGAGGTGTGTCCAGCCCTAGGCTACTAGAATGAATAACCTACCCCATATTTTCTGCTCCGGCTGCTCACAGACCTCTCCTTAGTCCCCGACAGTGAAGTCATGTTGGAGGTGAGAGGAAAGGGGAGGAGGAGAGGAGAGGAGAAAGAACCTCTGCTGCGGCTTCACATTCAAAAAAAGAGACCACCGGATCGATTTCAATTAACCACACGCCCCGGCAGTTTGCTCTTCTCGGGCTGGTGGTCACCTCACGCCACTTCCAGATGCATGCTCAAACCAGTTACATCCCCATGCCGCGTCCAAGAGACACAAAAATCACAGACGGTTTCGTTCTTTCTTTTTCCCCCACACGGTTTGTTACGACTGAAAAAGCCCTCGAATTACTCCTAAAAACAAACAGAAATCACACAGGTCGGGTGGGAAAGCAGACCGCTCCCCTTCAGCAGTCTGTTACGCGCTGAATGAGGCTCTCTGTTCAGCAGCGCTCTCGACTGGCACCGCACTCAGCCCAGCCTCTCTCCATCAGCTCTGCGTCTCGGGCTGGCCAGGTAAAGCAACCCCCCCCCAGCCCCCAGGTGGTAGCTTAAATTCCGACGCACGGCGCAGGTCTGGTTCGCTAAAGACAAAAACACGCCTCATTAGGTAGAGTGAGATCCGGCTGATTTAGACCACAGCTACAGAAGTCATCTCCTTGTTGTTTGTACTCTAAGTGTTACTATCTGCACCCTCCAGTTGACTTCCCGCGGCTCTGCACTCTGCTGAAGCCAGCAATGGACTGAAGAGACAGGAGCAAAAAACGCACATCTGGATGAGGGCGGGACCAACTTACCCCTCATCAGCCTCAGGCCAATACACGACCAGAGGTTGCAGTTGAGTGACAGGTGGATCTCTGCCTGTTTGAAGTCCAAAAGAAGACTTTTTAGGTGGAGATTTGGAACATTATCTTAAGATATTGTTGAGATTATGTTAAAGCTTCGAGTTATTTTGATCTAGGCTATACAAATTTGGTATTTTTACAAGATTAATTTGTCTAAGTATGGACAACCCCCCCCCCCCCCCCCCCAAAAAAACAAACAAACAAACAAATAAATAAATAAAAATTAAGGCATTTTAGAGATTTTTGTTATTTATTTTTATTTTGTATCTGGATAGAGTTTGATGTTTTGGGGGGGAACTTGGACCTTATGAGCACAGAATTTCTGAATTGCTGGTTACAGCCCTGGAAACCTCTTTTAATCAAGTAGACATTAGTAACAGGCAAAAAGTCTTTGGGGATGAAGAGGATGATGAAAAGAAGCAAATTACAAAGAGATCACAGAGATGCGTAACTGTGCACTCCCTATCAAAGACATTTCTGCCCCGTTGCTGTAAGATTGACCACAATGGCCTTAAAAAGACCTTTGTCAGTCAAACAGAAAGGAAAAACAAACAAAAAGGGTCAACTGGCAGCATGACTTCCAATAGAATTAGGTGTATGTTGTACCCCAAATCAAGGTAAATTTCTGTAGAAAAAAAGCTAAGAGCATAGGATTAAGATCCAAGCATGACAAGTAATCTTTCTGCATTTGTTATGGAGGAGACAGCCCTGCAGTCGGTGAAGTGTTTTTAGGAACTTCTGAGAGCACCGGATGGGTGGTTACACAGCGCCCTCTAGTGTTGCCAGAAAGGTGTTACTTGTGAAAACAGACACCAACAGGTGAGTCGAAGTAGACTGTGTTGAACATGTTACGGCAATTATTTGCAATGAGATAAAATTTCTTATTTCCCACCCATTCCTTTTCTTAATGACTGAGTTATCAGAGAAATTTGTGGTGGCTTTTTTCTGCTTTTGTTTTCACACTTTTTACCTGAGAGAGAGAATTTCACTACATTAAAGGCGCCAAGAGTGTGAATTTTAGAGAAAGAAGTGGTATTATAAGTGCTCTGCAGTAGGGTACAGTGCGGCTTGGGCATATATATATATATATATATATATATATATAATACAGTGCTTAATACATTTATTAGACCACCTAATAAATGAGGAATTTCAAACTGAATTCACGTTTATACCCAAATTTGGACTTCTCTGAGAAGTCAGAAATTAATCAAGCATAACATGCAAACACTAAAACAAATTTTTCTGTTCAGGAATGTAAGTAAATAACTGCAATTTGGCATCTTAATCAAAAAATAATAATGTGCTTCACTATTTTTGTGCTTTTTTGTAAAACAGTAAATTCGAAAATTCATGGATAACAACAATAATTATATTTTAGCATTAAACATATCATTTTGATTAAAGAGCTTGCCTATAAAGGTGAAATAATCATTATTGAATGTATGTATATACTATATATATATATATATATATATATATATATATATATAGAGAGAGAGAGAGAGAGAGAGAGAGAGAGAGAGCCAAATTGGAACAACAGTCACCTCAATGTACTATGTAATTTCTTAATGTACTATGTCATCACATCACATATTGCAACATTATATATATTGCACTGTAGCTCATCATATTAGATCATTTAGTGTACTGTATAGTATTATATGTATTATATGTATATTAAAGGTTAAAATTCAGAGTCAACCTGTTTTTTATAAACCCATATCGCAGTGATTTACCTTCTGGGCTGTATAAAAGCCATTTAAACCGCTATGAAAATGTTGCAATAAAATGTTGACAATAAAAAGTATTCAAAACTAAAAACCAAGCCACACGATTTAAATCAGCAAGTGAACTGCCAAACAAGCAAAATGAGTCCATTAAATCAAAAGAACTCATATATGCACTCATATATGTCACTGGGATTCACTGTGTGGAATCAGATGAGATCTTAGACTTGGGCTGATTAGAGACATAATTAAAAGTTTAGGTGGGCCACAGAAGATTTTCAGATTCAAAAATGGGCATGGCTGCCATATAGTAATGGTAATACTATGTGACACTGCACAGAACTGTGTACAAAGTGCAGTGAATTAGGCAGATGAATAACCATTTACACTGTAGTAAGTATACAGTATAGTCAGCATCCAAAATACTGTCAAACACTCATCTATTGCCAAAGGCTTTTCAAACCAGTGAGGGTCAGTTATGCATGATAAGCTGAAGCAGGCAGACGAGTGAAAGCACTTAGTGAGTGGATCAGCTCAAAGCCTCTTTAATCTTATAATCTTTAATAGAGTAGCTCTTGTTAGTTAGTTTTGGCCCTGGGAAACTCCTGCTGCCCCTACTTCTTTATGTCTATTACAATCACATCAGCATGCATGGTGACAGCCAGTTGACACCACTGCACACGCATTTGCACTTTACACAAACTGCTGAACTAGATTGACAGAAAAAGCCAAATATCTTTTTAACAAACTCCAGTTGGATTCTACATCTAAAATGAATTGTGGTTGACTTAATTAAACTGTTTAGGTAGCTAACACAGAGAAGATGATTTCTTTTGTTTCTGCCTTGTCTCAAGACTGTTATCACCGGCTCGGCTTTCTAATAAGAAAACAGTTAAATGCAATCCGATCCCATCATCAAATTACAGTCATCAGTCAGTCCTATTCGATGTCTACAGCTCCCATGGGGTCAGCAGCATATCATTCCTCTCATTGATGAGGACTTCTATCAGCCAATAGCTGGTACGGGCTTCACGGATTACCACAGACGCATTATTCATTCACAGATTTAGCCTGAGTGAGATAGACAGCGAAGGCTGGTGAGTGAGCTGAAAGGATGTGGCTGAAACTGTCCTGCACACCATATGAACACAAGTAAGTAGCAGGTTAACTGACCTGAATACACAACTGTCATTACTGTCAAATCCTCATCTTAATGATACAGCTATGATACTGATAACTCCATTATCTTGCACAGTCTGCATGTTTGCAGACCTTAGCTTAGCTCCCTGACTTCATATGGACCAAACTCAGTGTCAACCCTAACCCTATACAGTTTGTTGATGACCTATTGGATGTGAAGAACTTAGTATAGCACTTTCCATTGTAAAGAATAAACAACTACATGAGTATGTGGTTAAAATGTAACTTGTCATTAAAGCATTTTGAGTTGTCAGTAAGACTAGAAAAGCACATTACATTTCAAGTCAAAGTGCTTAAAGCTCACACACATTTGTACATCATTTTTTTAAACATTGGGTTATACAGTGTACAGTGTACAGTGCCTTCCTTCACACACACTCCTTCCCTGGTGCCTTGAATGAATATACCACTGAGGCTTCTTAAATCTCTTCATATTTTTCTAATAATATGGTTTGCGCTTTGTAAATTATACCACTCTTCTGCCAGTAAACTTGTCTATGTTTGTGGACAAGTCTGCTGTTTGTGGATTGGTTATGTGCTGCCAACCCTAACCCCAGCCTCTTTCATGTGACCACACTCATGGCTAGATTGGGAAACCCTTGCTTGACTTACCAAGTTGATAACCACCTTCGTGCAGTCACTCGGTCTAATTGCTGATGTTAGGGTAAGAGAATTCAGATCAGGAAAAGATATCCTGGGTATGTTGAACTTGCTTTGTAGTACAGGCCCCAGTCTAACACCCTTATATAGTATTTCCAGATACGTGTGTTTATGAGCAGCTCAAATCTCAAAAAAATCAACCAACGATTGACTCAACCAATTGTCAATAGCTGATATATTTGTCCAATCACTCAACCCTATTAAAGTTGTGGTAAGCCTCCAGGAAATGTATGCAAGTCTATATAATGTCCTCTGAAGTGATGGAAACACAGCTGCTTGTGTGTATAGTCGAGTCTCTGTGTAAGAGGATCAACGGGCCTCATTAAGGAGCGCAGCCAGCAGCCGGGCACTGACAGCAGCTTTGTGGAGCAAATGACTGCCTGGAGAGATAAGAGCACATCAGGTAGACAGGCTTCACCGAGACAAACTCCTCTGTAACGGCAGCTCAGGCTTTTCTGCCGACAAACACACTTCTGTTCTTAACAGCTGAGAGCTGATGTAAGTCTGAACTGCTGAAATGGTGCTGAAGGGATAACTGCCTTTCATTCCTGCTGAGCTGGAGCTTAGTATGCTGAGAGGTGCAAAGGGGCATCGCATTTTTATTGACCTGTTGCTCAAATATTATGAAATCATCCATCAAATCCTCTTAAGTCATAATTTCGTGGCAACACAATTGACTTTTAGCTAAAGCCTACCCCTGGACAGGATATACAATTCTGGTGTGTGGTCCAGGTGGTGAGCAAAGATTGTGTAGGTCTAAAACAAAAAAATTGTGTTTTTAATGCACACTGTGCCTGCAGAAGATGGCACGTACCATTCTTCAGATCGTTTTCTCCTCCCTCGGGATGTTACAGTAGAACTCACCCTGGGGACCAATTCACAGGGCACAATGAATGAATCACAAATATTCTCCCAGTCTTGCTCCTCACCTGACACACTGCCTTTGGGTTTCCAAAGTGTACCTTTTGCTTGACTCCAAAAACTTAGGGTTAGGGTTAAAGTTCAGGGCTAGGGTTGGGGTCGTCACCAATGATAACTTAGACCTCAGAGGATTAATCCACCGGCAGCCATTGTTCTCTTGTTAAAAATATGTTTGTCTCGAGTTTCCTGCAGAACATTGAACCACTGTAATAGTGGGAAACATGACTTCAGAGTTTATTGTCAGTCTCAGTGTCAAACCATGATCAGACATTTGATCACTTGTAATAAGTGAGATGATGAGAGATTGCATTGGCTCATATAGAAGCTAGTGGAACAGAAGCTAGCCAGGACTCATGACGTCTGGTTTGGGTAATAGATGGAGGATATGAAAGCTCCCAAAAAGTGAAGCAAAGGTTTCTCACTAGGAGACAGCAAGGGAAGATGGAAAGAAGGAAGGAAAGAACGATGGAGTGAAGTAGTGTAAAGCAGGGTGTGTAGGGGAAGGAGAGAAACAGACAAGTGAGAAGATGAGACAAAGGGAAGCAGAGGCATCACTATTACCACTAATGAGAAGTGAAGTGAGATAGACAATACAGTAAGTGTAGTGTTGGCTCCAGTCAGCTCAGCTTGCTGCATAACTAAACCCTCAGCTGTGGATAGCACATGAGACAAGACAATAAGATAGTGTGTGTGTATCCCTGTGTGTGTGTGTGTGTGTGTGTGTTTGTGTGTGAGTGAGTGTGTATGTTATTCACAAGCAACTCTTTGTGTTTTTGTCTTTCAGGAAAGTCATGGCAATAATGAACAAGGAAGGACTAGTGATAGTCTAAGAATGAGTGGCAGAGTTCATTAGTCATAACCTGATAGCTATGACCATGCCAGATGGTTTATGAGAAGAACCATGTGAGAATTCACCGTGGAAACCTTTTGGGAAAGGGTAAGGAACTTCAAAAAATACCTGGCTGGTGACTGGATGAACCATCTGCCTATCACTGTCTATCACAGGTTAAATTTTATTTAGAAAAAGTGGAAACACAACAAGCCACGTCTTGAAGAACCACCAGTGTTATTCATTGTTCCCTTTTCAGTAAAGAAATACTTTATAGTTCTGATGCTTACCTCTTTAGCAGGTTGTTGTTCTCCAACAGACTGTCACTTCCCGCTGCCATTACATCTAAACACAGTCCAAGTTGCCTCCTTAGAAGATGCTTATTGGTCTGAACCACTGTGGTTCAGTCAGTAGTGCATAGCTTGAAGCTTAGGAAGATGGATTCTTGCTGAAGGTGGTTAAAAAAAAACAAACCTGCTGATGCTGGAAAGCTTCCCCCTAGTTAGCTTCCCTCTATCTGTAAAGACTGATCCATAAAACCACCTCAAGACTCTTTTTAACAGGTAAACAAAAATAAAGTTTACATTTTTTTAGACTAAACCAAGTCTCAAAGTCCACATTGTTTTCCTTAATTAGCTTCTTAATTTTAGCTAACCATTTACTACTTAGGCAAATATTTTATCCACTATTTTAGCTAACTACATAAAGCTTACTGCGTTAAACCACTGAAATGAACCTTTCTAATGTAGGTGTACATTTGGTGCCTTTTGAAGTATTTTGAATAGAATTACTTGACAAATAATGTGGCTTGATGTGGCACGGACAGTCCAAGACATTTTTTTTTTTTTTTGTGGAATTCTAGTGCTGTATTATCTTTTACTTAGCTTTAAATAGCAGCTTCTATTGAACAGCTTGTATCTGTGCATTGCACCCATACAGTTTATGGATGCAGCTTGCCAACCAAGCTTGCTAACATTAGTAAATAGTTTAGCACTCCACTCTCTCATCTGAATATGTTAACATCTGGTTACCATATTTGTAGCATCATGGTGGCTATGTCCATCTTTTCCAAACAGTCTATGGAAATGCTTCTTTGTACAAACTACTACATTAGCTAACACTTTCACTCAGTACCTAACTTATTTTTCCTTTTGTTATTTGCTTGTCTAGTCTATGTTTTGTGTGTTTGTTTCAAATCAGTTGAGCTAACCTTTTCGAGTCTTGGATACTGCAAAAGTAACCACTGGAGTAAATGTCTGTCATAAATTCTAATCTTTACTATATATTTGTTTCTGTTGTTGGACAAAAAAAAGTTACTATCCAGCTACAACAGTCAGAGAATTAAAAGATGTTACTGTGCCAGCCTCTGGTAAGTAAATATCTGCAGTTCTTGTGGTTTTGGAGTATAGTAAGAAATGTGCTATACTTCAGGCTTTTGATCAGCCCTGTGGTTTACAGTGATGTACAGCCCCTCTCTCTACAATATCTGCTGCAGCCAGTGTTGATGTCCAGGTTTTTTCTGTCTCTGCAGCACTCACTTCTAATTCTGCCAATTTTCTTGTTGATAGACTGACAAGCTGCACTGTTCATTCAAAACTCAAGCTGGTCCTCAGCAGTATAAGTAGCAGTATAAGACTGTGCATACACACACATAGAAAACAAGGCAGCTGAATTTGACTCCCTCATTTTAATTCTGCACTGCACTTGTTCTGATGATCAATCAGAGAGTAACAGGCTTGTATTTGGTGGCCTGAATATGAGCTACTCAGCAAATATGGGCTTGCCAACTTTATCCCCACTCAGACACACCAAGGAGCTGGTCTTGGCAGGAGCAGGAATTACTGTCATGGATAATGGGCTCACAGGACAAGAGGTTGCTTTTGGACTGCTTTGTGTAATTCATCTGAACACATGTAACTGGAGTTCATCATCATTCAGCTGTACCTGTGCCTCTGTGTTGCAGTCTCCCCAAAGGACATTTGGATTTAAAAAATGATCAAAAAATCATCTAAAAGCACTCCACGGCGCCCCCCCCAGTTGGCACGCCACACGAACACAGCCGCAAAATGCTGTTCTGAGCTCAACGTCAGGCTGGGTGGTGGATTCAAAAATTAACTGTAAGTGTCAGTTTGATTCTGAGCCAGATGGATACTTTAAACAGTAAAGAGCTTCCTCTCATACAATAACTACACCCTTACCAGCCAGAGCAGAGCAGGAGTGGGCCGGTAGTTGATGTTGAACTGTCACCTCCCAACACATGAAAGTAGAGTTCCCAGTCATCATCATGCTGCACACAGTCTGACATTTACAAATCCTCCCGCCCCCGCAAATTGTATTGAACTTTGCACTACACATGCTGAATAAACTACCCAGCATGCATCATTGCCGGGTCATTCAGGTGACACCCCAGCCTGTTTTGTCGTCACATCTAATAGTGTGTCTT
>VUQI01001257.1:0-11620 GCA_015106735.1 Paratilapia polleni | reverse complement strand
TCCTCACTTCTTTTCACTCTCCATGTGTTTTATACACCATTTGCATTTAGTCATTAGCTATTATTAACTCTGTCTCTCTCCTATAGGTGTGCCTTTTGTCCTGTCTCCCTCTGCTCTCTTCTGTTTCCCCTCATCCCCAACCGGTCGCGGCAGATGGCTGCCCCTCCCTGAGCCTGGTTCTGCCGGAGGTTTCTTCCTGTTAAAAGGGAGTTTTTCCTTCCCACTGTTGCCAAGTGCTTGCTCATAGGGGGTCGTCTGATTGTTGGGGTTTCCTGTCTTTTCTGTCTAATATTGTAGGGTCTTTACCCTAAAATATAAAGCGCCTTGAGGCGACTGTTGTTGTGATTTGGCGCTGTACAAATAAAATTGAATTGAATTAAATCATGTTGGTTTTTCTAGTAAAAACTAGAATTTCTCTTTAGGGAAGTTGACAGTTCAGAAGGTGTTTCGGTCAAATTTCTTCTGAGAGGGTTGAGTTTGTAACCTTAGTATAACTTGTAAAAATCCTTGATACAAGCCTGAATTTTAGCCCAACATGGCATTGGAGAATGTCATCCCACTCTTTCAATGTTTTGGACAGGTCTAAAAAGTAAAATTCAACACCAGACAAAGTTCAACCTGGCTGGAATATTGCTGCTGACATGCTATTCTGAATTACACAGAGGATTTTCCTCAGTGCACAGCACTATTTCACTATCACTCATCACTCCATGTGTGGGTGAGTCCCACTAGGAATTTAATTTGTTTCCTGCAAATAGGTTACAATTCATAGGTGTGTTAGGGGATGTCTACTTGAGTTATTACACTGTTTCAAATGCCTGAAGCTATTAGACTTTTCATGAACTTGCACCAGACTGCTTTGCTATTCGGACGGTGTAAATTTAGCACCTCAATGCAGATAAGATCTGTAAGTAGAGGAACATCCTCTGTTCTACAGTGTGCATTTGAGAAATGATAATGAGTTTTCCTTTATTAACATTTCAAATTTTCATTAGCCGAGCATAATAAATATCGAGCCTTTCATAACCCACAGGTTTTCTAAAGCTTTTTTGGCCATTACCAGTCACTCCTAGTGTTTTGAGAATGAAACATTACAGCTGCAATTAATTTTTCAAGATGGCAAACAGCCAGTAGAAGAAAAGTTTAATTCTTCAACTGCAGGCTCAAGGTCTTTCAAAGACCTTTAATAATGGTCAGCAAATTACTTAGTCTGACAATTAATTAGCTGATAGAGAAAAAATTATAATGAATTGGTATTGATATTGATATAACCCATTTATGCTTTATACCTCAGGATTTCAGGTTTTTCTTCCCCCCAAGACCATATGCCCACAAAGATTTGCCTGTGTCTCTCTTTGAGAGAGCAAAACCTTGAGAAATAAATCATTTGGGCAAAAAAATGTAATGAGGATGTCAAAGTGAGTTTAAATGTAAGATGTTTGTCTGCCTGTGCACTAGTAGGACAGTAAATGTTTTAAGCGTAATCACAAATTTTCACAATGCTTTTGAGAGATTTCTTGCTGCTTTGTAGCTGCACCAAACAAACTGCTCTTATTGTAATTTTGCCATCTTAGTCATAGCATTAATTAACCTTTAACAGCCTCATCATTTATACATTACCCAGTTAGACTAAATCCTGCAATAGGACCCAAATGAAAACGAAAAGCAAAACATTTTCAAATATTAATACTTTTATGACAAAATAGAGCACATTGTACAGCATTAGTGATCATTTTTGAAAAGACACAATTTCCCAGAAGAAAAGATATGCTCCTCCATAAGGTATTAGATTATGATATAAATATACACAAACATAACATGCAACTCAGTCATGAAAACACTCAGATATTAAGTCGTGGACACACGCTCGCATGGTCCCTCTCTATAACAGTTCAACATCAACAATACAAAAACATTTACATCTGTGAATTGATAATATTTCCATCACCCAACACACACACTGTACATACACACATATCCATACAGGCTAGTTGTGTGCTTGCAATTGTTATAATTCGGTTTTTGCTCTTTCAAGTTCATCTTGACTTGCTGTGAAGTCATCCTTAAGCCATTTGTTGAAAACAGCAATGGGGTCGATGTTCCAGTGTTTATGGAAAGAGATGGGCACCTGGTGAGCTAAGAAGTCTCTGGCATAGTCCTCTGGGCGTGCCTGAAAGGTAAGATTAAGTACAGTAATTTATATTTGGAAGCTGTCTCAGGAGACTTTGCAAGCTGAGAGCAGGAGAAAAGGCAGAAAGCATGAGTCTATGTTCAGATGCTTCCTGAAAGCAGAAACTAACATTTATGATGTCTAATTATAGGTCCTGCATGCTTGTGTTGTATGGACTCATTTGACATTTTATTTGTTTTTGAGGTTTTCATAAATGGGAGAAATTACACAAAGCCATTTTGGAATGCCAGAGCAGAAAACGCACAGGTAAGCGCACTTTTAGATGGAAAGCAATCCCTGGTCTACGCCCCCCACCTAAGATCAGCAGGTCTATCACTTTGTCGAGCTGCACAGCATTTTATCCGTCGTCCCATGCTCGCCATGTTGATTGGTTCTCGTATTCAAAAGTCAGAACACTGGAGTCTCACAATAAATGTGTGGCCCATAAAGAGATGCACTGATCTATGAATGCATGATACCTCTCAGCATGATGAGTTTTTGTTGCTCTGGTCACCCTCCCTGCATCCCATCCCTCCCTGCATCCCCACTCCACCTCTCATGTAAAAAACATTAGACTGTCAGTTATGGAAGCAATACTGTATGTTGAGGTAACCATGAAAATCAAACCACGCCTGGACAATAAGCAGATATGTTGTCAATCACCAGCCAACTTGCTAAGCATAGCTGTTTTTGGATACCATCAGCATCCAGACTGGCTAACAGCAATGGTATGGAAAAAGCACGAGTTTGTAAAGGTGATCGATTTGCTTTCTACTTTGGTTTTTGACTGTTTGACCTAAACCCACACATCTGCAATGACGCTCAACTGCAGGAGCACCAGTGCAATTATACTCTGCCTTTAGGAAAAGCTACCTTGTCTCTGAAGCTGTCACCAAAACATTACCAGAAGACAGTGACACAAAGAAAAAAAAAAAAGAGTACATGTTTTTGTCAGCTAATAAGAGGAAAATGGCTAGCTAGCTGCAAGACTACTCCACATCTTCCAAATTTCCTCCATCTTTTCACTATGAAGTAAAGTGTTGCTGGATAAACTGCGACAAATATCACATAAAGATTGAATACATTTACGAGTCAATGGTGAAAAAGGCCTACTATTATTCCTACACAGAGTTTGGTGGCCTTACATAGGCCTACTGTATTTCCCAGTGTATCTCTGCATGGCTTTAACCTACAGGAAATGCTGCATTCATGTTGGTGATACTATAATGACCAATTTCTGATTTGTAAGTACAGTTCACATCAAAGTCCACATTATAATTGCAACCAGGAATTTTCTAAGAGCTCAGTTTACCTAAAAGAACCAGAAAAGATAGTAAATACAGGGCATGGCCAACATCACAGTTTCACAAGTACCGACACCAATGTGAATGGTTTCACCACTCACTAGCTTGTAATTGCAAAATCTATGATAGGAAATTACTGTAGCATACGCAGTGTCTAATCAATCAGAAAAACTAAAAAAGTCCTGTGTAGGTGTAAAGGGCTTTTGAATATCAGATATCATCCAGTTCTCAGTCTGCCTCCGGATGATGAATCTGAAAAACCTAAAATGAAATGTGGCTTCTTTTGCACAGTCTGTTCCTTAAAAGTCATCACATAGCTCCCTGCAAAATCTCCTTTTTATCAGACCTGAAGAGATTTTTCATTAAATAAAAAAGAAAAAGACTATTGACTTAAAAAACCCTTATCATTCTTCACACGAAAAGAACGTATTGTAAGAGTATGATTACAACCTGGTGGAAGAGAGGACTGTGTGTGACAGGAAGTCCGAGAGCATTGAGGCACATTCCCAGCACCATGTCATCTGGCGCATCATTGCTGTAGCACTTGCAGCCACTGTTAAGAAGTCTGATGACAGCTTCCCTGCTGAACACCATACTGCAGCAACACATAAACATACACAAGGCATGTAAGAGAGATACATCACACAACACATTTATCTGGAGTGTAAATGATCAATTTAGAAGGACATTTTGCCAAGAAATAATATGTATCTCTTTTAGCTATCCTTTTAAGGTCCATTATGCGTATTTCATTCACTTGAGAAGAGGGCAACAGAATAGAGAGTGAAACTGAATTATGAGCTGAGAGTGAGAGGTTTTTTTCCCTGTAAATTGGCTCTGCGCAACAATGATGTGACAATTCAATGAAAAGAGAAACAATTACACATGAAACAAAATGAATATTAAGCTGACAGAAAAATCGCTCATTGCCACTCAGAACAGTTTTGTTTTTGGAGATATTACTTTCAGGAAACTGGCAGCTTTAGTGTTGTGAAGTGTCACAGCAACTGAAGTGTCCCTAAATGGAGTTTCTCACACAGCTCACTCACAACTCAAGAGGTATCTAAAGCACAGATTTTTCCAAATAGGTGAGATTTGTGCTGTTGAAATTAAAGTGAAATGTCACTTTTGCTTTTTGTCCACTTTAAGAGGTTATGATTTATGTAATAAAAAGGGCACTAAAATCAGATTTTTTTGCTGTCTTACCAACTGATGACCATTTGTGATTGTATTCAGTGGTGCTTTATTTCATATTTTTATTGAGTTCCTTTACTGTAATGCAGTTTCCAAACTCATTTCCCTTAGGAGAGCACCACGCTTTTAAACTGAATTGAAATGGTTTATCTGTAAATTACAGATTACAGTTTTTCTATTACACACTTTATAGTTCCTCTGCTCCCCCTTAATCTTCTATCATCATCATTCCCAGATCATTTGAGCTGTGAAAGTAACTCACCCACCACCTCCTGTGATGTAACTGTAGCCACCTTGGCTCAAGCCATAGCCGTACCTCTCCCCAAGACTCACTGGTTCAGAGGAGTCGTAACAGCTCAGCAAGACTTGCAGTCTGGGGATGCTGTAGGAAGCACAGATCAAACTAATCATACACTCATCATCATCATACACACATGCCTGTGCCTACAGACCTACGAAACTGTCTATCTAGAGGCTGAATTAACTGCGCTCCCTCAGGCTGTATTACACATCCAGAAGCTTCCAAATGAAGAGGCAGCCTGACAGAAAATAAAGCCAGCTGGACATGAAGTTATGTGCTGTGCTTTTTAGATGTTTGACAGGATGGTAATATCCCTGCAACTCTTTTTCCCAAAGTGACTTCATTCCAAGTGTCTCTCTCTTTCAACCTTTTCACAGCTAAGACAGAGTCAGGTGGAAAATTTATGAATAAATGTCAGTCAAACGTTCTGACACATGAAAATGTGAAGTTTAAGCAATGAAAGACTGTGTTGAAAAAAGGCTTTTTCCAGATCACAAGAACATACCTGATAAGCGTGTCATCATCCACAATAAGGAGCCACTTGGTGTCCGGGACAGCGCTGCTTAGAAATCTCTGAAGGATTGCAAATGTTTTTCCACAGTGGCCTGCAAATACAGACATGCTATCAACAGAATGGCCAGTACGACTTAATCACATATTGACCATCTGGTTTACAAAGATAAATGAGCCTGTTTGGAAGAAAATCACACTTGGTATAAGCAGTTATTTACATGCACAGATGCCTTCATGCACACAAACACAGGCACAGAGCAGTAGCAACAAAAATTACAGTAATTTATTATTCAGACTGGATTTGAAAGGATACAAACAAACCAACAGTCGCAGTAGTTAACTACAGACAGAGCAATGTTTAACTTAGGAAAGCACACAAGACTTTATTTTCAAGCTACTATTACATAACAAGTTACTAATTAGAGTTTTATTCTCTTGAAAGAAGCCTTTGAGGAGGCAATAAAAATAAGTACAACCATAGTGTCCAAACATAAAAAGGGTGCTCTACTTTTTATTCGTAGCTTTTGTTCGTATTTCAGCATTAACTTGACAGTGCACTGTTAGAGCGAACAAGCAGCAGTTTCTGCATTCCTCTCAAAGACACCTCAAAAGTACGTTTGGCTGTAAACGCACACATCAGGAACTGCACAGGTCAAACATGTGACCTCACGTTTACAGAGCTGTTAGTTAAAATGCTTCACCTTTTCAAGATTTGTATTGCACAGCAATAAATGAAATACTCTTTGGGTTTTTCAGTGCAAAGATATGTCTTACAAAGCTTTGTGAGCAAAAAAAAGAAAGCCCTTGCCTACATTCTGACATCTCAAAGAAAAAATAAGGTATGTTTGGAATGATGAGCCAAGAAGATCAAACTTTTACTCTGGCATGTTTGACATGACGGCCAGATGGAACAAAATTTTCTGCCAGCTCCTGAAAACAAAAACAGTGATGTGGAAGTAAACAACAAATACAAAGAAACCAAAGAAATATGCCCATCAGAATCCAAATATGTGCACCATCAGGGCTGAGAGCTGAGACATGGAAATCTCTGGTGGCAAGCATCACAAAGAATACTGAGGCCTTACTGTTTTATTTATAAGGCACCCAAGGTGTTTTTGCTAGTATCTGGATATAGAATAAGGAGGGACACCTTGAACTGCTGACAGGAATAAAATCCAAAAACACGCTGATCTCTGGTAATCTTATATCTAGTTTAGTGATGATCAGGGTTGTGGATAGATAGCAGTTTTCTTCTACATGTTTCGTGCAGTGTGTCTTTAGAAGAACAGACAACGACCACAGCTACATTTATATGAATATAATACTACAGGAAGTTTCTCTTTGGCCCAGAATTAACTTTTTTCTTCAAGTATTTGTTCACACTTGGCCATGAATAGTACGCGTACTTGCTTGATAAAGTTCCTATGCCACTTTCCCATTTCAAGGTCTTGCATCATCCTTTGCCTCACTTGCTCAGACTATATAAATTTTTAACCTCAGCCTGTTGAGTGTATTTTTCCATTTTCAAAATAAATGTATAGTGTAAAGATGTGTGTTTTCACCCAACTTAATATTTCTTTGTGACTACAGACAGCTGCATGATGAGCTAGAGAGTCCTGAGTCGGGTGAACGCTTGTTTTTAAGGACAACATGAATGAATTTATTTTATGTCAGATCTGTTTTTACATCAGACTCTTGACAATAATTCTGTCTGCCAGCCTGTGTCTGTTTGCTTGATAAATGTGACTGCTTATACTGTATTTCATTGTCTCTGTGCACATGTAAATGCACGGTACGGTTTTAAGATGAGCTCTGAGGGCACAGGCAACAATGATAGTGATGAACACAGACTCTTGACATATTGATGCCTGATGACAATGAACTTCAAGGATGCTCTCAGCAATCATTAGCATAAACTTTGAGGCCCTAGGAAAGAAGCAGAAAGAAATAAGCAAAATAAATTTTTTTAAGTCCCGATCATGTGTGTATCCTCTCATTGAGACAGATAAATTCCTTTTACTTTGCTTTATATATATATATATATCATTTCACTGCATGCTTATCTTATTACTATAATGCCCAGTGCCTTCATGTCACTATTGCATATTTCTAAATATAGATACTGTAAATCAGTGTGTTTTTTCTGTTGTCATGGTTTTATTTAATGCTGGGCCAATCTAATTTAAAAGATCTTTTACTAGATCTTTTACATCACACTCAAATCACTGCACAAATCCAATCTACCGTGCATCCTCCAGGATGTAAATCCTATTATTAGTTCTGTTTGACTGACATTATGCACTGACAGTAGCTTAAGTATCTGGCTGTTTACCAAAACCAGAGAAGATGCCCCTGTCTTGATGATGGACTGTGGATTGCTGCCATCACTAGACTGTTGCCTCCCAAAAGAAAACTGGCATGCGGCGGAAGGCAAAATTAAAGGGAAGGAGACACTTTCTTCTAAATTATCTGGGAGAAAGACTTTGCCAACACTGCCCTCAAAAATGCTGATATAAATTATTGGCTAAGAGAAGCAGGGCCATGGCTTTTTCTTGAACAAGGTGTCAAACTCAGTAGCAAGCCTCACCAACTCTTGGTACCCTAGGTAATGTGTCGACTTATGCAAAAGAATAGCAGCCATGAGAATCCAGACAACTTCAATTTGAGTTTTTTGCAGAACACGACCAGCTGCAGACCTGTCAGCTTGGCCGTATACATACTGTGAATACTCTTTTGCCCTTACCCCATGTTTTATCATCTAGACAGAAACTATCATGAAAAACAATTGTTAAAAATGTGAAATATTAACCCTGCTTTGTGTAATGACTAAAAAGACGGTCATCAAACAAATCTTTAGGTAAGATCAGATCCACTACACTAAGCACGTGGTCAACTGAGAAAATAACCAGAAAATGTAATGATAAATTATCACATTTTGGAGCCCTATTACATATATAGGCAAGCCTAGATAAGGACTGTATACAGTAGGCAACACCTTAGTTTTTTAACATTGTCAGTAGTGTATTGAGCCATATTTATTTTTTAGGTTTCATACAGTGATCATGTTGCATTAGACAGTATGAATTCAGAGGTGATCCTGACTGGACACTTAAATAGACCTTTCGGTAAATAACAACACAACCAAAAGCATGAAAACCATGCAATCAGTAAGACATAATATGGTATCACTCAACAAGGAAAAGAGACAAAAAAAAACTCAGTTTCCTCATTTAAACCAGATCTCTATCAGTAAATTCAACATGCCTTATGAGTATAGTATAAACATTTTACAGTTTCAGTTACCCCTAAGCAGTCAGTCATTGTTCAATACAATCAGGTAGTGTCATCTTTAACGATTTCTCTTGGATTTTAATGTTTCTAAATCGATGTGGTTTTACTGTTTCAAAGGAATTTAAAGCGGATTACTTTCACTGAAACGTGGCCCTACTCCAAACAGCTGCACATCAGCAATGCATAATAAGTTGCCGAGTGCACTGAGGTGGCCCAGGGGACTGTACAGTCACCTTCAATTTTACTCTTCACACATACAACCTCCAACTTTACACTAGTTATGTCACCTCAAGAAGTTCTGCAGTTAAGACTTCACTATTGTGAGATGCATCCTTCTGCTCTTTCCCTATCAGCATGAGCAAATTTAACAAGATGCATGTTCATTTAGGTCACAATTATATATTCTGCTTGTGGTGTCATTAGTTTAAATCCCAATGCAAGTAGTCCTGAACCAACAGACGGGTTAGCGTCATAGAAATCCAGAAATCCTTTAATCTGATTTGCATATCATTTTTTAACTGTTTAAATCTGATTAAAAAAAAACTAAATTATTTCAGTGTGAATAGTATATATCATAAGTCTGAGACCATCATTAGTGCAGAAGAACTATTTGTTTAGTGTTAGAAAAGCAAAGGATCTGGTATTGGATTTGTTAAAGAGCAAGAAGTGGGTGAGACCTGTCACTATCCGCAACGAGGAGGTGGAGATGAGGCGGCTCTCAAATACGGGGGTTGCATATCAACAACCAACTGGACTGATAACAGAGTAACTTTACAAGAAAAGGTTGACTTTTATTCTTTGCAAGGCTCAGATCTGCATCAGACTAGTACAAATTTACCAGCAAGTAGCCAGTGGCAGTTTGCATCCATACGGAGAGAGGTTGCAAAAGACATCCTTGTTAAAAGTACTAAGCTGCCTTGAGACAGTAACTGAAGGGAGGCTCGGGTCTACACCAGATTCCTTTGAACAAGAAATTTTACCTACACTGGACTTACACTGGCAACAGCTGCTGCAGCATCCCATTAAGGAGCAAAACGAGAAGTCATTGGTGTCATTGTGTGCTGACGGCTATGAGGCTGTAGAATAATTTTTGCCCAAATGGACTATGCCTCAAGCAAGCAGAAAGGCACTGAAGCAGAGAGGGTTTGTGCTGTCTTTGTAAATTACATTGGATTGCTTTGTGCATTCTTCAGGTCTTTGTACTGCATGTTTGTGCTCATATTTCTGATTACCATATACTGTATGATGTATGATTTCATAATTCTATAGCAATTGGTTCATGACATGTTTTCTGTAAATTATGTTACATCTGGACAGGTTCTGGTTCCATCATTGTACCATACAGTGATAAAAATAAGTTAATTTCTGTGGATGAGTCTCTAAAAGTTGCAAATGATAGATAAATCCTTGATTTAAAAATGAAGGACTAAAACTAAATTGGCTGAGATATCTTATCTTGCAAAAATAGACCTTTCTGACAAGTTCACTCAGAAATGACAGGAGCTTCAGTATGAAGATATATGTGATGAGTAGTGGGGTACGCCATATTGAAAATAATTAGCACTTTTGAGCACATTGCATTTCAGCTAGGAGTAATGTTAGAGCAACAATAAATATATCCATCCAGCCAAACAGACCCGCTCTGCATCGTTTAGCTCAACAACATCCTCCAGCTTCTCCCTTAGGAAAAGCTGGAGGATGTTGTTGGATTAAAGACTCTCCTGAGGGATCACAAGGCTTTCAGTCCACCTGAGGATGTATTTTTCTTGCAGAGAAACCAGGTCTGCCTCAGAGTCTCCTCCCAGTCAATCAAGTCTGGTGCACCTCCAGTGGGAGCCATCTTTGAGTTTTGTTACTAAGTGTAGCCAGTTGTTGTTAAGCACTGAACACCTGCTGAACTGGTTTCTCCTGGATTATGCCGTAGGTTTTTTGTAACTGTTTTTCCATATTCTATTATTGTGTGCACATTAAGCACCTGATTATTTGCACACGTGACATGCTACACGTTAAGTATTTTACTAAACTCAAATAAATCTTGTGTAGAGTTTTAAATGAGGCTTTGTTGAAATGAATAATAGTTTATGCTCTGTGGCTTCCTCGCAGAAAGCTGAATGAAAAAATCAGCAGCTCTAATGCTTTCATATTAACAGGAGGGGCAGTGCTTACATCTAGTTTTTGGGGGATTCTGGCTAGGGGACAGCTGATAAAGGTGTGCCTCAAGGATGCATATTAGGCCCATTTTTGTTTTTTAAACTCTGTAGTTAAATGTCGTTTTCTGACTTTACTTTTAATTTTTATGCTTGACCTTGCATGCCATCAGTTTAACAACAAGTCAGCTTTGGATGACCTGTTTAATTTAAAGCTTCTTGTGAACTCCAAAAGGAGAAAATGAGTTCACAGAATCTATGTTCCTTATCCTACCCAAGCTTTAAATGCAGGTCTAATTGAAACAGGTAAAACAGGAATTTTCCCAAGATATCTGATAGTCATAAAAAAATGTTAATCAGAAATTAAAAATTCAAACTGGATTCTTATGAAATTAATTAATTGTACAATCCAGCAAACTACAGTGGTGTGAAAAAGTGTTTGCCCCCTTCCTGATTTCTTCGTTTTTTGCATGTTTGTCACACTTAAATGTTTCAGATCATCAAACAAATTTAAGTATTAGACAAAGATAACACAAGTAAACAAATAATGCAGTTTTTAAATGAAGGTTTTTATTATTAAGGGAAACAAAAAATCCAAACCTACATGGCCCTGTGTGAAAAAGTGATTGCCCCCTAAACCTAATAACTGGTTGGGCCACCCTTAGCAGCAACAACTGCAAAGGGTGGCACAACCAGTTAT
>VUQI01001252.1:2446-16290 GCA_015106735.1 Paratilapia polleni | reverse complement strand
GTGTGCCAAGACAATATCCCCCACACCATTACACCACCACAACCCGCCTGAAGGGATGATGGATCCATGCTTTCATGTTGTCTACTCCAGATTCTGACCCTACCATCTGAATGTCGCAGCAGAAATTGACCAGGCAACGTTTTTACAATTCCAAATTCTATTGTCCAATTTTGGTGAGCCTGTGTGAACTGTAGCCTCAGTTTCCTGTTCTTAGCTGACAGGAATGGCACCCTGTGTGGTCATCTGCTGCTGTAGCCCATCTGCTTAAATGTTCGGCGTGTTGTGCATTCAGAGATGCTCTTTTGCACACCTTGGTTATAATGAGTGGTTATTTGAGTTACTGTTGCCTTCCTATCAGCCATTCTCCGGAATCAACAAGGCATTTTCACCGCTCACTGGATATTTTCTCTTATTTGGTTCATTCTCTGTAAACCCTAGAGATGGTTTTGTGCCTAGTATTTCAGCAGTTTCTGAAATACTCAGACCAGCCCGTCTGGCACCAACAACCACGTCACGTTCAGAGTCACTTAAACCACTTTTCTTCCCCCATTCTGATGCTCAGTTTGAACTTCAGCAGGTCATCTTGACCATGTCTACATGTGTAAATGCACTGAGTTGCTGCAATGTGATTGGCTGATTAGATAATTGTGTTAACAAGCAGTTGAACAATGAAGTGGCTGGTGAGTGTAATTTAAATAAGAAAAAGCAACAAATCTATATGAGAAGCCCTCAAGCAGGGATGAAAACATAGGTGATGAGCTGTTTTATTTTTTAAGCTTTGCAGTTAACACTATCTTTTAATTGTTTAATGAATCTTTGCTTTTCACCGTGGTCTGGTAGAGGTATTGAATAGTGTAGTATTGCAACATAAATAAGAGACTGACACAGAGAGGACAGAATAGGCTAGAAGAGCTAGAAGATGGTGGATGTATTTTTGTAGTATTATTATTTTTTTTATTTATTAAACCTGTGTGTAGCTAAGAGCTACAGTACTCTTAGCTGGGAAATCCCACAAATGAAAAGATTTTAACCAGTTTTCATTTGAATTTAAAACTCACATCTTGCAGATAGATTTGTCCTCCGATGCCACCTGTGCAGAGTCTTCTTCACAAGTAAAAATATGTCAAGAAGTAGGATGTGCTATTTTGAGGTTGGTGGTTCAAGCCTTTTAAAGCTGATGTGGTCATTGCCACTCTGCCTTTCATCTCCTCTGGACTCTGAGACAGCACTATCAATAATTTACTGACACACTGCTTTCGCAAGAGTGATCAATGATCCTCACACTCACACACCTACTTATTTTAACTCTGGTGATGTAGAACCTGCTTTAATATCCCTGTTTTTTCCTTTCTCGTTATAGATTTTACGGAGGGCCGATAAAAACGGTGAGTATTTCACCACCCAGCTCTTTGCAGATTCACGCACTAACACTCTCATCCATCTTGAGCATCACTTCAACCTTTCTTTCACAGATTACTTTCTCAATGAAATTCCGATCATGACTCTCTGCTGAAACTCTTTCAGTTTCCATGGAAACAGGAAACTGACCATGCCCACTGAGGTTCAGTTTCAGAGCATTTACAAAGAAAAACATTGACAATTTGCATTTGTGGACACTTTCATCATGGCAGTCCACATAAAATGACTTAGAGGTGCCTTAGTGGGTGGCTAATTATGTTTTTATTTCACCTCCACTCTCTAATGGAAGATAAACATACAAAAATACACCTTTTATTTTCTTATTGACCAGAGACAACAAAGGCAGACAATCCAAAAAGCAGCATAATAACAATGTAAATCTTCTTCTAGCTTTTTCGCATATTTGAGTGTGATACACATTTACCTGTCAGCTTCTTTAAGTTGCCTCACTAATTACTTTTCATTTAACAATAGCGTCCACACAGCAAGTTTTCTTTTCCTACGATATTATATATGCTGTATATTATATAAGCTTTATTTTTTAATTATAAATGAAATCTAAATTTCTTACATCTAAATTCTCTAATGTTACTTCTGTTTATTTAAATCATAAATTGTACATCATGTGAATGTGGTGCTATAATTTTGTCTGTAGATCTTTTTCTATTAAGCATGTCATAACAGTAACTGAATGTAAAAGATGGAAGTAGCCTCTGGGTCTGAAAAATGAAGCCAAAAGCCAAAGCGCCTTAAACCTGTATTCTCTCTAATGATCTGCAGGGGGCGACTCCTCTGGTTGCAAAAAAAAATCACTGCTGCTCTCTTTACTTATGACTTCACTTTCCTGATGGGTTTATGATCTCAGCTGTTAGTTTAGAGTCTTACTTGTATGTATTATGTAGTGGGATTTTATTTGGTAAGTTTTGACTGCCTCTGTTGTTCAGTAGTGTCTAATGTTATTTCTCTGCATTGCATATTTTTTGCAGTTTAACTTTGCATGCTTCCTGCTCACCTCTCATAGGCTTTTTACCCTGTGTATGCATGTGTTCTCCTGTAATGTTGTTCTTTTATGTTACGTTGTTTTTAATGGATAATTTAACACTTAGCTTCGGGGGTCAGAATATTAGCAATTTGGTTAACATTGCACATTTATAGTAATGTTGATTAATAACATTTTCTCTGAAAAATGAAACAAATAAGCAGTCACATAAAATGTTTTAATACAGAACGATGTTCATTTAGTAAATTATGGTCCCCTTAAGAGTAAAATAGATGATGCATCAGGATGTTATAAGTTTTGACTACCTTGTGATTGACAAGCTGCTACCTTAGGCATCAGTCACGCACGGAAGATGCTGGCTTGCAAACACTTGCCAACTACCGACCAAGTGTGACCCAAACTGGAAATGGAGAACATTCGCCTTCAGAGTAAAAGCTGCACCTTACTGCTGCAACCAACACGTTTCAGAAGGTGCAGTTTTCACTTTGAGGGCAACGGTCCCTGTTTCCAGTTTGTGTTGCACTTTTTTAAGTTTCACTACCACTCGGTGAGTAGTTGGTGAGTGTTTGCAGACAAGTCTGCGTCTTCCATGCAAACTATGGGCGACCGTGGCAATCTGCTAGCGACCAAACCAATTGCAAGGAGATTTTTTGTACAACGTTGTATACCTCTGTGCGACCAGTTTCCCCAGCAACTGCCAGCAACCTCCAGGAACCACTCACCAACCAGTCGGTGAAGACACGTTTTTCCCTAGCAACTGGTGGTCACCAGGGGGTTGCCAACGGGTGTCTAGGTCTATGTAACTGGGGCCTTACAGGTGCAGTGTCCTCATTTTCTGAGATTCACCCCATGTTTGACAGTTTCAAAGAACCATGCTGGAAACAACCAAAATGCTCATGTCGAGGGTTCAAAAGGGGACTTCACAAAACAGTGGGTGACATCACTGTGGCTAGGTCCATCCTTCATATACTATCAATGTTTATAAGCTATAACCCAGCTAGTACACGTCTACACATTGTAATAAACATGTAAACAACTGTTATAATCTATAATAGTTGTCTATAATCCTGTTATGACAAATTAGTGAAAGCAGTTGTTTGTTTTAAAATTAAAAAAAGGAAAATAGAAGAATCAAGTTTCATATAAGCCATGTAACATACTGGCATATTAACAGATCTCTACACAGAGCTGTCCTTCTTCTAGCATCATATATTTTGAATTTAGGGCAACTGTGCCTCAGAGTGTAGTAGTACATGCAGTCATCAAAAGGCTGATGCTTTTGAGCCCCGTGTCATCGGTGTGTTTGTGATACCTGAGTGCTGTATCTTTACATTAAAAACCCGCATGAATGTATGTGTGCATGTGTGAATATGGCCTGTAGTATAAAAGACATTTGAATTTATTATAAATGACCAAAAATAGCAAATCAGAATTGTTTACATGGCATGACATGGGCCATCATCTACTAAATATCCATCCCACGCTGTGTATGATTTGAAGCCTTGTCATGCAGCAGGAGAAGTCATCCCACATGTTTGTTTTTATTGTTGTACAAACAGCAACATTTACATGCCAAGCCTGCTCCGAGCTTATTTCTCAGTGCACTGACAGTGACTCACTGTATGCTCTATTTTTGGGCATGTGTTTGTGTTATCTCCAAAAGTAGCTCACAGCATCTATAGAAGCATACTGCAAATCTCCTCCAGATCAGGTCAGCAGTGAAAAGTTAAAGATCGTCGACATTGTGTCACACAAACAGGAAGACGCCACTGGAGCCAGAGCTGCATGAAAAATGAGCTGTCATTGGTCTTTATTTTTGCCAGAGGGTGTTCAGTTTTGAGCTCTCTGTTTTGAAACTGTGTTTATTTTCAGCTCATGAATATTTCATACTACTTTTATTCTGTTCATAATTGCAGAGCCTCAAAGCGTACAAATGACTGATTGTTTGATATAACTATAAAGTTAGTCTAGTGGAACAAATGGTGATGACCTGCACTTTTCCTGCATCATGTATTGGAGTCATAAAACAAGAAAAAAATGCTTCTCTGCAGGTTAATTTTGTTATGTTTTATTGCCCCTTTTTTGATGTGGAAGGGAATCTGATCTATATACTTGATGCCATGTTTTGTCGATACAGTTTATAACATCTAAATATCCCTTTGGTCAAATCAGCTCAGGCCTGAAATTCCTAATTAACAACAATTTTATAACAGAAGGATGAGGAGTAAAATCTGTGCTCTACACCAGCTTCATTTTTTTCTTTTATGACACATTTTCTTATGTTTTGATGTCCAACATACTTGCAGACACAAACCAAAATCTAAAATGTTTTTTTTATATAAACAAATTGCTGATTTATATAGAAAGTATTTAGAAAGTAGCCATCCTGAGAAAATTTGTGTTTTGCCTGCAGATGATGGAAAGCTGTCCTTTGACGAATTCAAATCCTACTTCTCTGATGGAGTCCTGACGGCTGAAGAATTGAAGGAGCTCTTTCACACAATTGATACCCATAACACAGAGTAAGTGTTGCTTTATCTTGTTGTAAGTTTAGTCCATGGAGGGAAGAATTAACATGTGGCCTGTGGAGGAGAGTCATACAAAGGCATGGACATAATGAAACTCTAAGTATACTTTTTTTCCAAATTCTGCAAAGTATCATTTTGTTTTCCTTTTTAAAGACATACATCTTTTTTTTTTTTAATAAGAAGAGATTTACACACATGATACATGAGATCATTAATGAGCCCAAAATGGATCATCAAAGCATATGATTTTTAGGATTTCATGATTTCTTTTTTTTATGCTCAACTGATTGATTTCAGACTTTATGTTCTTAAGTGTTACACTCTGAATCACAACACAGTCAATCGTTGCTTTAAATCCAAGTATTGCAGCGTTGCATCTGCATCTTGTGCATGCATGCACATCATTTATTTTTAAACTTCTGTAGTAATGTATATTAAATTTCCTCTATGGCATTATGACCCGTCATAGATTTAAAAAGCCACAGAGGAGCAATGTAAATGCTTTTAGAGTGATTAAAAGTTTGTAGCATGTTGCTTACAGCAGCATGGTGGCTTAGTGGTTTGCACTCTTGCCTCACAGCAAGTAGGCCCTGGGTTTGAACCCAGTTTGCATGTTCACCATGTGTTTGTGCAGGTTTTCTCTGGGAGCTCTGGTTTCCCGCACCAGTGAAACAGGTATATGGTGCCTATTTGGGCTGAGGACACTCTCACAAAAGAGAATTTTAATCTCAAGAGTTTCATTTACTGTTTAAATACAGGTTAATAAATAAATTGTGCACAACAGGAAGTTGGGCCTTTTTTCTAAAGGCAAAGGGTGGTTACTCCAATTTTCTATTTAGTTTTTATATTGTGTGTGTTTACCTTTTATAATATTATAACTTTATTATAAAGTTAATTGATGAATAAAAACAACTCTCCATATTTTTAGAAAACAGACTGACTTTAATAGTTAATAAAACTGCATGGACCTGTATTCTAGCACTTGAAGAAAAAAGGGCAGTTTAAGCCTTAGTGTAGTAGTGTCCACTTCTAATACGCTATTTAAAATAAACATAACAGTTACACGACTTTCAATGTTATCTGAACAAATGTACAGTTTTTAAAAAAAAACATATTCTTACCAAATATTCACGGACGTGTCTCTCACAGGAGCAGTGAAATTCTGGTTGATGTGTTATAATTTGAGGGTAACACTTGGTTTCTCACCAACCAGTGTAGTGTTAGTTTATGTTCAAGTTTAGTGTCCTGTGGAAATCATACAAAGATTTTAAAATAAACTGGCTGCACGAAGAGAGCCACAAAGTTTAATTTCTTTTTTATCATATTCTAGACTGCACAGAATATATAAAACATCCAAAACAAAATAACTCATATTAAATATTCATGGAATATTTTATATGCATCAAACTATGATAAATATTCTTTATTTATTCATTAGCTCATTCTTTATTGTTATATCAATGACAACTGGGCCCAACATGTGAAAAGAAGAACTCAGCTTGTTTTTTGTTTTTCTCTGTAGGACACGAGAGACTCATGTCAAGCAAATGTCTGCATTCACCCATCGGTCTGTCTCGCATTCTCATTTCTGCTGTTAAAAGGATTAAACTTGCAGTTTTATTATTTATTTAACTATTTTCACTGTCATAGTTGACCCCAAACATCTTCTCCTCGAAACCTTTTGCCTCACACAGCTTTTTTTCAATCACTATTACCCTATCTATTCTTAATTACCAACATAAAATTACAATTTATGTAAAGGATGGAAACAATCAGGCAGGGTGGATTCTGTTTTCTTATTGTAATAATGTTCTGTTTCTTGTGCTGTACCGGTTATTTTGCTGCAGACATTAACCACTGTTTTCTGTGCATTTTTCTGTGTTTCACCTTGAGAGAGTGGTACCAGGAGAGAAAAAAAAGAGAGCTGCTGCATGCTTTTCTTGTATGCCATGTCTGTATTACTCTCAAATGTCAGGTTAATGTCTAATATGGTTCACAAATACTTGCATACTATGCTGGCCATCAGTCACCTTTTTGTCAGGGGTCGCATTAGTGCATCACAGGTTTAGTGTGACTTTAAACCTGTGAGATCTAAGTCTAAGAAAATCAAAAAGGACTTTTTTGGAATAAATGTAAATTTTTTTTAATATGTTTTAGTTAATGCTCATTAGGCCCCTTCTGGGGTAAAAGAGAAAACACAGACCAACAAGGCAGGAGGTAAAACATTCATACACTCACACACAAAAGAAAGAAATAGATATATCAACAAGTTACTCACATCTAAATGCAGATACAATTCCTTTACAAAATTTTGCAAATTAATTTTTGCAATTTTACAAGTTTTGCATGTAATTTAGAATAAAATTTTCCCCGATGGCCAAAACAAAAATGAAATATTCTGATGGCAGGGTTAGGGTGTTTCCCGATGATTATTTTATAGGGTTAAAACAAGGTTTTATCATATCTGCTGCTTAGCTGAGACTGCTCCAACCCTAATGTTAAGCCTCTGTGACTACTGAACAACGACTGCACCGTAAAAACTGTTGTTCAGCTTTGTTCTGTGGGCAGTACGTAAGACTCAGCTGGAGGGGCACCACTGAGGAAGCAGAAACATTTTAAATGCGGATGATCTACTTTTAAAAGTCAGCCACTTATGTGCAATGTGCCATTTACTCTGCTCACAGTGCACCAAACACCTGATACTGAGAGGAGACCACAGACACACTTTACTGGGAACTTACTTTGACAGTTTTTTTTATTGCTTTTTAGTTCACGTTGATGCATAGAAATCACACAAGTAACCACGTTATTTATGCTCCCTGCAGACATTAGAATGTAAGCCACAAGCACATCGATCATAATCAGGATACAGATAATACTTCATGTTTTGTAGTTAGTGAGTCGGTATATTTAACAAAAGAAAGCCAAAAATAAGAAACAATTATCTACACCCTGAAATTAATAATGTGAGCACTGGTTTTGGTTTAAATCCAGATGTTCCCACCTGGAACAAACGACAATACAGTCACTCCTCTGTGATTACACTGAAGGCGTTTGTGAGCAAATGACCCGCTGAGCCACAAGATATTTAGAAATAGCTGCTAGTTTCAGTTATATAACAGCAGTGCAGCAGTGAAGCAATTGTGTTGTTCTGTCTGAAAGGTATTTAGCAGGTGAACAAACCAGAAAGTGCCATTTTGTTAATGCTTAACTTACTATATGAGTCTTAACCCTGTCCAGATCTTCCAGCTACACAGCACTGACACTGGTATCCTCTGTCTTTTTTTATGCATAAAGTGCCCAGTCAAAGCTGTACAATTAAGGAATAAAGTAGAACTAAAAAAGAGATATGTGCTTTTATATAGTAATATAGAACATTGTTAGGTTAGTAAAGGCATATGTTATTTATCTAATGTTTAGATGGTGAAAATAGAGGAGGGATAAAAATGTAAAGCCGTGTTAGCTTCCCTCCCATGCTTAAATGAGCGTGTGCACAAGCTAACAAGTGCTGTCAAAAATATACACAGTATGATACAGAGTAATTTTATGTCTGTATCACTTTTGTGCTGTATCAACCCGTTATATATATAATTAGACTATTTAAATCCATTATTGTATGATGTATTACTTTTCATTAAAATGGTGGATGTCTGGTGAGTGTTCAGCACTGGGGCTGGTTCACTCAGAGCGCTGTTTTTAACACTAGTCGTTGGTTTGTCCATGCATTGAACAAAGCCTGCTGGACATTTGATATTATGATACTTAATTTAAAAGCCATTAAACTGTAGCTATTCACAGAAGAAGTGAGGTCAGTGGTTTATTTCAAAGTGGATTTTTCTAACAGAGATGTCAAAGCCTTGCATGAGCACTATTTTATTGTGATGAAATACCACTCTTTGAATAAACCACCTTGCCTGCGCCTCAGTTTGATGTTACACCTCAAAAATAATGATAATTATGTGTAATAATTATGACTTTCAGTCTGAATCCAGTTGAAAATAGTTCTGTTTCTTCCAGTGAAACAATCCACATAGATGTGCTTCAGAATGAGAAGCTTCACTCAGTTTAAGCTATTAGTTTAAGTTCATATTAATCAGGTGCAGGTTTCAGATCACTGATGCAGAAACCATGAAAATAAAAACAGTGACTGTGAGAGACAGGATGTTTCTGCAAAGGGAATTTTAGGATTAAGACGTTTTTAAGGTTTAAAGATTAAAACTGCTCAGCCTCATAGTGGCTGGTAATAGGATAATAGTGGCAGGATGATTGCTGTTGTCTGTATCACCTGAGGCAAACAGCTTTGTTAGATTTTATTAGCACTGTTTAATGAGCACACTTATCAAGAAGCTTATTAAAATATCCATGTTTACTCACAGTGGTGTTACGTACTTTATTGGCATAATTAAACAACCAGGAAATTAAAAGCTCCAAGGCACTGAAGTGGTTTTATACAGGTTGAATTCCTTTCTCTTCATACCTGCTGCTGCAGCTCATCACATCATCACAGCAAAGACAAGAACGCAGGATTTGCACTCAGCATTGAATCACATCATGATCAGCTCTCTGGATTTCTTTAAAAGCATGAAATTTAAATCAATATGTGTTTTGGTTAAGCAAACTGCAAGTGAAAATAAAAAAATAAAAAACAGGCAGTGATAGCAAAAGTTTAAAATGTTTCTAGCAGGGGCGGAGCTAAGGGGTGGCCACAGCTATCAACAGTTATGTAGCCTTTTGAAGAGGCTGCACATACACTCACAGGGCTAAAGTTAAATTTAATAACTACGTAGTTTCTGTTTTTCCACAATAATAAAACAGATGTTGTTCCCACACAGATACATTTAAAGTATTTAAATTGTAATTTAATTAATGAGCTTTAGAAACATTTAAAACAGAATGACTTTAGAAACCATTCCAGATTTTTTTAATTAGTAAAGGGTTACATAACCAAATTTATTATATACACTCACCAACCATTTCATTGGGTACACCTGTTCAACTGCTCTTTAACACAAATATCTAATCAGCCAATCACATGGCAGTAACTCAATGCATTTAGGCATGTAGACATAGTCAAGACGACCTGTTGAAGTTCAAACTGAGCATCAGAATGGGAAAGAGAGGTGATTTAAGTGGCTTTGAATGAGGCATGGACCCCTAAGTACCAGCTGAGCTTTGTTTAAACGACACAGCCTACCTGAGTATTGTTGCTGACCATGTCCATCCCTTTATGACCACAGTGTACACATCTTCTGATGGCTGCTTCCAGCAGGATAACATGCCATGTCACAAAGCTCAAATCATGGAAGTATCATAACATATGTACTTGGGAATATATCAACAAACATGGTGCAAAGAAATATGTTAAAAACATAATTACTTACTGCTGACATGCACCAGCATCTAGTTTAAACAAACATCATCACCATTTTTACCATCAGTGTCACTGCAGCCATAAAAAAAATGTGCTAAATCACAGACTTTCTTTATCAGACTCCATGTTAATCTGAAAATGAACGTGTGCCTCCGCCTGTGAAATGAACACAGAAGGAGGCAGATGGCAAAGTTGTAAAGAAGTCATCTAGAAGTCTCCAGCTGAATTGTGTATTGATTAAAGAATGACTCACCAAGCTGTAATGTCTGCCTGACACACTGGCAAACCTGCTCAGGTCCATGTCAAACATTCAAAGATTATTCTGTACACTGGATTTAAAAGGGCATACACACTATGCTGCATGTATTCTCTAAACATACTAACTGCAGATTAGGTGTTTGAAATTAACTGTATTTACAGTATTTCAGTGTTATTTTATTTATTTATAATAGTAATGCATCTTAGATTCTGATATTTTATCATGTTTTGTACACAATTCACAATAGCTGTATTCAGAGCTATGCATTTTCAATTAGTACCTTCAGTGTCAGACCAGCCAAGCTTCAGGCCAAACAAGAAAGAGGCTAAATGGTCTGTTACTTAGTTTGGTGTCTGACCTCTGGTTTCTCTCTCTCTGTTCTTGGCTGTCTGTAAGTGTTTTCTCCTGTTTGGCCCATTGATTGGTGCAGCACTCTCACCTTGTGCACAACAGCCACAGCTTGCATGGAATAGGGTTTAAACCAGTGAAATTCCCTGGCCTCCATCACTATGAGAAGAAATATGATGTGGGGTTTTTTGTGTCTCTTAAAGATAGCTGTCCTGCTGCTACAGTAAATAATATTCTCTTCATTTCTTCACCTCTCCTTTCTTTCACTTCTTTTCTCTTTTGGTCCCCCTCTTTCAGAAACACAAATACTCAGACAACCCAAAAAAAAAGCATGCATGCATGAATATTTATCACAAACAGCCAAAATTTCTGAAGGGTTTCCACTCTAGAAGTCCCCATCAATTTGTCTCTCACTCATCCCTCTGGGGGAAAAAACAGCAACAAAATTATTCTATTACTCATCACATATTTTACTCAATTCTATTTGTCATCACATTGATTCATCAAAGCAAACTCTGTGTCTGAGAAATTTTTGCAGACATTAAAGATTTTCCAGATTTTCCGGAGATGTCGTTTTTAAATTAAAATAGCTGTCATTTTCTTCTTTTACAGCAATGTGGACACGGATGAACTCTGTGGTAAGTTGAGTCTTTTAAATATCAGACTCAGTATAGACAGGAAAGTAAAGACAGGAAAGTAAGATGTTAGACATGGTCACATGCTCTTTGACCAAACCCCTACAGGCTGTGTGAGTGAGGTGTCACACCAATGCTTCTTCAACAAAACACAAAACACCTACAGCCCTGTCCTAGTTCTCTGACTCACAAAATGTTATTTTTCTTTCTTTTTTTGTTTGGTTGTTCTGCCGGGAAGAGTACTTCTCCCAGCACCTCGGTGAATACGAGAATGTTCTTGGTGCTTTAGAAGACCTGAATATGTCCATACTGAAGGCGATGGACAAAACAAAGAAGGTAAGATGTTAGAAATTAATGTCACTGGGGAAAAATGCACAGAGACACAGTAGGTAAAGATACAATCTGCATTTGTCTTTATTATTGCTCTGTTAATATTCACTTATCTTCTGGGCATTCGTATTTTTGAAATTCTCTAGAAAGCGTAGTTTTCTATGTTCTTTTTGGATATGATGCAACAAGCTTTGCACATCTGGACTGGGGGATTTTCTGCCATTTTTCTTTGCAAATCCTCCCAAGCTCGGTCAGGTTGAATGGGGACTGTTGGTGGACAGCCATTTTCAGGTCTCTACAGAGATGTTTGATATGGTTCAAGTCAGGGCTCTGGCTGGGCCACTCTAAGACATTCACAGAGTTGTCCCTAAGCCACTCCTGTGTTGTCTTCGCTCTGTGCTTAGTGTCATTGTCATGTTGGAAGGTGAACCTTTGGCCCAGTCTGAGGTCCTGAGCACTGTGGAACAGGTTTTCATTGAGGATATCTCTGTACTTTGCTCCATTCAGCTTTCCCTCAACCCTGACCAGTCTCCCAGTCCCTGCTGCTGATAAACACCCCCACAGCATGATGCTCCCAATACCATGCTTCACTGGATGGTATTGGGTAGGGGATAAGTGGTGCCTGGTTTACTCCAGACATGACATTTAGAATTGAGGCCAAACAGTTCAATCTTGGTTTCATCAGACCAGAGAATCTTGTTCCTCACAGTCTGAGAGTCCTTCAGGTGCTTTTTTGCAAACTCCACACACCCCACGCACTAAGGAGAGGCTTCCATCTAGCCACTCTGCCATAGAGCCCAGATCAGTGGAGGGCTGCAGTGATGTTGTCCTTCTGGAACTTAGTCTCATCTCCACACAGGCTGTCTGGAGCTCAGTCAGAGCGACCATTGGGTTCTGGGTCACCTCTCTCACTAAGGCCCTTCTCCTTCGCTTGCTCAGTTTGGCCGGGCGACCAGCTCTTGGAAGAGTCCTGGTTGTGCCAAATTTCTTACATTTGAGAATTATGGAGGCCGCTGTGCTCTTGGGTTTATTATGGATTCTGTCTAGAGCCCCCTCAACATATATAACAATTTACTCATTACCCTTCATTTTGTAGCTGACAGTAGATTGCTAGTGGGCATTCTAGTCTTGGGTAGGGATCCCTCTGTGTTTATTTTCCTCATCATATGTCAGTGAACAGTGTCCTGTGCTCCCATATATAGTGGCTATTTCAATAAATTTTATTGATATTCAGTGGTTTAACATTGCTGCATTGCTGCTTGGTCCTATGCCTATTTAAAGTTTCACCTCGCCATCTGTGAGGCTGTCCTTTGATACAGTTTTGCTCTGAGCTAAAGGATAACAATTCTTTGCATGGTAGCATGCTAATAACTGCCAATTCACGAACACTGCCTGATGAAAGTGTTGTAAACAAAAGTATACCCTTTTGCTCAACAGCCACAGCCAATTAACTGGACAAATTAATTTTTTTTACCTGATGTTAAGAGGTCACCAATGTCGAAACAAACCCTGTAACCCTGTAACCATGTAATCCAAACACAAAAAATGTCTTTGTGTAATTTTGTGTAAAGCCTCAGAAAAAAAAAAAAATTACTTGATAACCTGAAAGTTTTGACCTGCTGGTGGCACTAGTGAAAAAGATGGGACCATACAAGCCTGTTGGAGTCATCCTCCAGGAGACCAGGAATATACAGTATACATATGCTATATGGACAAAACTATTGGGCCACACCTCTTGATATTTTAATACACGTGTTTTCAGTCCCATTACCACAGGTGTATAAAATCAAGCCACCAAGCCATGCAGTCTGCCTTTACAAACATTTGTGAAAAAATGGGTCATTCTAAAGAGCTCAGTGAATTTGAGCGTGGTACTGTAATGGGATGCCACCGTTGCAACAAGTCAGCCGGTGAAATTTCTTCCCTCCTAGATATTCAATGATCAACTGTAAGT
>VUQI01001251.1:0-13856 GCA_015106735.1 Paratilapia polleni | reverse complement strand
AGGATATTTTACTTTAATCAGTCAGTATTTGTAGGGGGTGCTTCTGTACATTTAAGTATTTTTATTCAGAAAAACAATCTGTTCAACAGTGCTAGGACTGACACGGTTTCTTCTCTTGCTTAAAATGTCTCCTGCTTTGGAAAATATTCTCTCACAAGGTCCTGATGTGGCTGGAATGGAGAGATGTGTCTTGGCCAGCCCGAACAGCTGAGGGAATATCAGCACGTTGGGTTCATATGTGAAGTATATATGTATTTTCATTTTTTGTAATTGTAGCATTTCATTTATTATTTCATTTTGGAAACAAGATAACGAGATCACCGCATACTGACTTGTGCTTCACTGAATTTCAATTCCAAAGCGGGGCAAAACAACAGTGACGCTTTAGAACAGCTGGTGACGTAATGGAATGTCACGTGACATCCTCCTCTTGATACAGACCTCGGAACAATGCTTCGAATCAAAGGTTCCACAGAGGTTTCGGTACGTACTGGAACACTGTTTCGATTTTGCCATCACTAGAATCTGTATTTGGGTCCTCGTTTACCAATTCATGGCATTCTTGTCCAAAAAAAAAAAAAATATGACATTTAGAAAGACTTGAAATATAAGCAACCCCAATACTTTGAATTTTATGAAGATGAAATTATATTTATTTATATTTTAAGGAATTTGAAAACAATTCCGTTAAGTTTTGTATGTAACAATATTTAAATTAAAATCAAACTCAACAACACACGTTAGACAATACGTCAACTTGTTTTCCTATATTACCTCATACATGATGTTTAACATATGAAAACAAATCTAATTTATATATGCTTTTGCAATAAATGATCTATAACTGGAACCAGTGCACTTTACCAAAATGGACAAAGAAACTATGAAAAACTGTACAAGCTGAGGCAGTGCCCAAAATGTAGCTGCACCTTTAAAGAAAGAAGGTGTGTATTTCTGGCAGTATTTCAAAGAATGATAATATTATAAATTGTTACCCATTATCTACACATAGAAATTTTTCTCAAGTTGAGAAAAAAATCCATTATAAGCTTTCATTGAGCCGCAGGTTTTTTGGTGAGGGAAAAGCAGGCGAGCTCACTGGTATTTACAGTGAAGGACAAACACTCTGTGAAAAATGTGAGATTTTTCAGATCGAGTTTGGCACAAGTGCTGTTTGTGAATGTCTGTAATATATTTAACTTTTAAAGATAGATAAATATTAACATGACCTAATGTGACAGTGCTTTGTAGTCTATATGTATGAGAAGCGAGTTGTGGCTGAGGGGGCAGAAAAAGCCGCCCATTGAAGGAAGATTATTGGTTCGATGTCTTTTTTTCTGTTGCTTTACAACATATCTTTAATTACTGTGAACAGTTTGCCATTAATGAAAGCTGGCAAATTAAAACTGGCTCGCCTGCTGAGGTTTGCCACATCTTTTAAAACTGTTTGCTTGGTTGTCATGGTGATGCCTCCCCACTTTCTCTACACAAAATATGTGCTTCTAACATTAAATATATTTTCTATTTAAAGTCATTAGTGACAGATTGGTGCTCACTGACATACAAAAAATGCAACAATTTGTGTCCATGAACACAGAAAAAAAAAAAAAACATTTTGTGACTATTTCACAAACTGCTGTGAGACCGGCTTTCTGTGCAGTGATGGGTTTTTCTGAGTTAACATCACTTTGCACTCTTTTCTCCTCACTAGTTCGAAAGCATGTGCCACAGGATGTCTGGGAATGTCATCAAAATACCTGTTGGCTTCATTTCCTGCCATGTTTTTCCAAAGTTACAGCCACCAATTTCAGATTTCTTTGCTCTGTAGACCTGAAAAACTTCAGTTCGTGTACATGAACAGTAATCAGTGGCTATTAGACTAGGCTGATCAAGTGTTCAGTGTGACCTTCTTGCTGTGAGGTGATGATGCTAACCACCACACCACTGTGCTGCCCTAGATTTTGAAATCCAAATTAAAATAAAAAAAATCAGAGTTGTCCACTGTCCTAAAAGTGTGCTCTGTTTTTATAGGATAATTCTAATAAAACCAAACGGGATTACTTCACCGAGTTTGACTCACTGCTCATCAGAAAGTCCAAAATGCAAATGCATTGCCAGCAGGCATCATTTTAATTTTGCAAGCACTTTCGTTGTTTTCATTGAATGGGCTTCATTAGTTTAGTTTCTCCATTACCAAGTGAGCCACCAGGTAACGGCTCTGAATCTTAAAAATAACTTTTTAAAGATGCTTTCGCCATCTTCATGAGATAAATGTTGAAAAGCTGAAGAATGCATGCAGGTCGGCCTGTGTCCACTGAGCGGCAGCAGAGGATAAACGGAAGATTTTATCCAGCACTCATTTTACCAAACACTGACATACAGCTGCTGAACTGATGCTGGAAGTCAAAAAAAAAAAAGATTTGCAGCGAGGTGGATCTATAACATGTCTGCAGGTGCAAAAACATCTTGTCTTTCCTCTGATGTTACAAATGGCTCCAGCTTGCAACAAGAGAGGGAATCCACACAAGTATAGTATGGATTAACTGGTTAATTTACAAAAGACAGAAACAGAAAAGTCAGTAAATCTGTGCTGTGATGTTTGTGTGCTTGGATGAGTGAACAGAGAAACTAAATCCATCAGTTGACAGATGACAGATTCAGATGTGCTGCCTGTAAAATGCACACAAAGTATTTTGGTGTTGCAGGTGGACATAACGTGGTTTTGTGGTTCCCAAACTGGCGTTTTTGTTTTTTTTTAGCTTATTGTGTGTTTTTAATTCAAACACTGACTCTTGCTGTTAAAGAAATGGGACCAAGCTGAGCAGCGCCCGCCTGGGTTTAAACATTTGGCTCCAAAAAACAAACAAGGCGGCAGCTAAAACGCTAATACTGAGGCTGCAAAATGTGGAGTCCAAAAACCAAAAACCACTGGGTGACACCGTGGTGACTTCATCCATCTTTTATATACTAAACAAAGGATGAAATAATTGAGTGTTACAACTGAAGTAAGAAATACTCAGAATGATTATCAATACCCCAGTGTTTATCTGCTGATACTGATCTATCTGCTCATACATTTTATTCCTTTGGGATCACACCAGTTTTCACTATTTTTTTTTTATTTTTCATATTCAGCTTAATTCAACCTTTTTCTCTTTTGTAGCATACAAACACAGTAATGCAGTAACAGGATTTTTTTTTTTATTCAGTGGTTGTCATAGCATCCGGATCAGCATCCTGTATTTGAATCCATTTATGTGTCTCCTACCTACTGTGTGATCAACTAGTGGATTTATACCATATAAAAGGTGTTTTACATTATCTAGATCAAGTCAGAGTGTGTTCTGCTCACCTTATTAAAATGTCCTGATTATCAGGTCAGGGTTGGAGAATATTGATTTCTGCAAAAAGAACAAAGACAGATAGCTTTTGTCCGACTCAGCTGGTCATACGGAGTCTCCATCAGGTTAAAACACAGCAGGAGGACAATAGAACAAATAATCTGAGACAGAGAGAGGGGAGCAAAGATCAGAGTGAAGAGGAAGGTTATTTTAGGGCATGATTTAAGAAAGAGTGGAGGAAGAAGAAATGTGGATTGTTTAGGAGAAAAAAGGTGCTGTACATTATAATTTTGCCCTAACTTTATTTAGTTTCAGTCGACTTTTCACATAACGCAGTGTTGTAACATTGCAGAAGTGCCTTAAAACCACATATATTTTAATGTCCAGCAGGGGGCGACTCTGGTGGATGTGAAAAAAAAATCTGGTTGATTAGAAGTCTCTGAGAAAATGAGCCTTTACAACCTGAGTAAACACTGTCCTGATTAGTTTTTGTTCTCGATCGCTAGTTTAGTCTTACTGGAATAAAACATGATGTTCATTTTGTAAGTTACGGTCACTTTAGAGTTAAATAGGACAACACAGCAGGGGATGCTGATTGGCTAACAACTAGCCAATGAGCGTGCAGAGTCCATTTGTTTCACAGTCAGATCCATCTGTGCTGGGACGTCTAGTTTCAAAGATTACAGCAAAAAAGGGTCAGAGTTTTAGATTTCTGTCACTGTGTTCGACGTGTACTTCAGTACGTGATACGTCCACCCTTTGTTCTTTTTCCCGCTCTTTTTATGACTCACTTGTACACAGTCAGTTAATCATGGACATCAGTACAAATAGCCCCAGTTCTTCACCCCCGAGTGCCTGAATGCTGTTCTTGTAATCAAGCTTTTCCATGTTTCTAATGTCCTATATTTTCATGTTTTCCTTTGTATTCCTAACTGATCGCCTCCCACCCCAAACCTGTCACATGACAAGCAAACTTGTGGCAGACATTTGCACCGTACCTTATTTTTGTTTATTTTTGAATGAATTCCACACAGGACTTTTTGACAGCTGTGGTCGTCTTTGTCTTTGCATGTTTCTCCGTCCCCGTTTAGCAGGTTTGCGCGCTAACTTTAGCTAAGCAGTATGTAGCTAGTAGACGTTGCCAAAACAATACTAGATTTGTTGTTGATAAAGAATTTGGAGGTCAACCACAGGGACAAAGTGTACTCAATGAAACATTATGTTGCTGATATATTTGCTTGGATCCACGCCCACAATATGACGCTTGGACACAGAAGAGCTTCACAACGTTTTCAGAAGCTGCTGTGAAACTGTGAGCATGTGCAGTCAGAGTATAAACTGTGGGTTAAAATGTTAAAATGTTTTTTCCTGCAAAGCTCTAAATGTGTTTTTTACTGGTTTTGACTGGTGATTGTAAACATGTGGTTTTATGTCTCAGTGATTATTGAAATTAAAGATGATTTTTTTTTTCTCCCATTTGTTCAAAAAGGGCTTCAAAATAACAATAACAATTTGATCCAAGAAGACACCCGGGCTGCAAGACTTGCTTCTGACACATTAAGGAATCAGTAATTGTGATCCAGTAATATGATTCTGTGCAGTCCTTTTATTTTAGCTACTTTATTTGATGCTAAAACTTCAAAATAACCTTTCACTTAATTAAAAAGGTCTAAATGATTCTTTCACCATTGCTGTTCAATAGAAAAATCATGTTTAAAATCCTGTTCATACGTCTGCATGAGGGCGCAGGGCTGCATGTGAGTCGGACAGTGGTGAAGCTAAAGTGCACTGACTGAGCTGATGAGTTGAACTCACACAGGAAGATTAAAGGTGAGTTTATCCTGACGCAAACGGATCTGATTTCTACTTCTGTATTTGTTCTGCTGAGAGTTTAGATAAAGTCTTCAGGGACTCTGTGTGTGTGTGTGTGTGTGTGTGGTGTAACACACATAAAGTTAATATTTAGTGTTGACCGTGAAATGCATCACAAATGTGTTGGAGGGAGAGAGTGAGAGGGAGAAACCTGTGAGCAGACAGACTGTGAGCAGCAGAGAGTCGAGAAGCGTCTCATTGATACGTCTTCATTTAGATTTAAAAGATTCTTGTTTTCATCATCTTCATCATCATCACCAACATCAGCCATGTCAGTTCTTCCTCTGCGGGTGAAAATGCTGCGGCAGGTCTGGAGGTTGAAGGGCATCGTCATCCTCGTCTGCAGCCCGTTCATCCTGCTGCCGCTGGCTGTCAGCACCACGGTGAGACCGCTTCACTGACCAGTTTAAACCACCAGTTTACTGAGCAGTTTGCAGCTTTAAAGTTCCTCAGTGCTGACCTTCAAGCTACTAGTTCACAAATTGTCTAACTGATCAGCTTTTCTGAACAATGACCAGTTAAAGTTACTGGTTAACCAGTTCAACTTCTAAAATTATTGAGCGGTAACTGGTCTAAATAAACAGTTTAGTTAGAAATGAACAGTTTACTGAGCAGTTTAACGAGTGCAACCTAATGAGCCTAGTGAGAGAGAACCTCAAAGTTACCAGTTTGCTGACCACTCACTGTCTGAAAAAATCAGCTTCTGGAACAACAACCAGGGAAAATTACCAGTTTGCCAGTACAGGAAACAAACCAGTTTAATGAACCTTTTTACTGATCAAACAGTCCTATATGTTTCATTAGAAATGACCAGGTTACTAAGCAGTTTTACGAGTCTAACCTAAACATTACTGAGAGCTAAACTTCAAGCAGTCAGTACTGATTGGCTAAATAATCAGTTTTCCAGAACAATGACTGGTTGAAGTTACTGGTTTACCAGTATACAGGACTATGTAATTTAATTAACATTAACTGAACACTAACCGGTTCAACTTCCAACTTTACTGAGTACTAGCTGGTCTAACTAACCAGTTTACAGAGAAATGCCCAGTTCAAGTGACTTTACTGTTTGTTGTTAGTGCAACTTAGTGCTCAGTAACCTGGTAGCTTTTAACTGGTCCAAATAATCAGTTAGTGTTCCCAGTTTGCAAGTGAACGGAACAAACTAGTTCATTTTAACCTTCTTACTCAGCACCAAGCAGTTCTACTCATAAAATGACTGAGCAGTAACCAGCCCAAATAACCAGTTTAGTTAGAAGTGACCAGTTTACTGAGCAGTTTAATGAGTGCAACCTAAAAGTCCCTGAGAAAGAACCTCCAAGCCACCAGTTTACTGGTACACGAAGTGGTCTAAATAATCGATTTACAGAACAATGACCAAAATAATTTAATCAACTTGTTAACTGAGCACTAACCAATTTTACTGGCCTAGCTAACCGGTTTGACTGGCTTTCCTGTCTGTGAACTAGTGCAACGTAGTTACCAGTCTAAACATTACTTTGAGCTAACCTTCAAGGAACCACTACTAACTGTCTAAATAATCCATTTTCCTGAACAATGACCAGTTAAAGTTACTGATTTACCAGTACAGAGAGCAAACCAGTTTAACTTGTTTACTCAAAACCAACCAGTTCTACTTGTAAAGTTATTGAGCAGCAACCAGTGTAAAGAACCAGTTAAGTGAGAAATGACCGGTTCAAGTTAAGAGTTCACTGATCAGTGTATCCTAATAGTTCCTGAGAGCTAACCTTTGAGCTGCCAGTTTACTGTCCAAAAAAATTAGCATTTTGTTAGCACTAACCAGTCTAAATAACAAGTTTACTGAGAAATGTCATCGTTATGCAGCAGATTGGCTAAAATTAAGCAGCCTAAATGATGACGTTACTGACCTTTGGTGTGTTTAAAATGACCAGTTTTCTGAACACTAACTAGTTAAAGTTAGCAGTTTACTGAACACTGGCCATTTGACAGAGTAATCAAATACAGCCTCAATTTGTACATTACAAATTACAGAATGTAATCTACTGATTTGTTTTTCTGGATACAAGTTTTACCATTTTTATGATTTAAGTTAACACAATTTTTCAGCCCAGGCTTGTATCTGATGTTTCATGTCCATGTATATGAAGAGAAGTTTTTTCTTTGTTTTTTTCATTTAAAATGGCAAAATATTCTCAATTTCTAAGTCCCACAATGAACCAATCATTTTAGGTAGGTGGTAAATTATAATAAAGTGTTCCTAATATTTTGTCCTCTTTGTGTGTATTAATTACCCTTTGAATCATTTTTTCTAATTGACTCCTCACTGCGACATCAAAAACAAACACAGATGAGCAGATTTTGGCAGCAAAAACTGGAAATGCGGAAGTTTTGTAAAATTCACAGCAGAGCTGTCAGGCTGGACTGCACAGGTGTTCCTAATAAAGTGCTCTCTGATAAGTAGTTGTGACATTTTGGAATAATATTTCTACAGGGGAAAAAAAACACTGTTGTGGAATAAAATCTGAATCAAATTTTTGTAAATAAAAATAGAAATATCTGACAAAATAGAAAGCTTTTTTTTTTTCTTTTTATTGAATTTGGACACTGTGGGACGTACGAACCGTCCCAGTGGAGACTCAAGCAGGTTGATGTTTTTCATTGATGAATAACTTGAGCAGCACTTTGGTGTGTTGATGAGCAGCAGCAGCTTCCTGTCACTGATTAACAAACAGAGTCCAGAGTGTTTGAAAGGTCACTGAGAAGATCTTTCTCTGAAAGACGACAAAGAAAAACACAATGATTACACTGCCATTTTAGGACTGTTGGTACGTCTGCAGTTTTATCTGTTCAGTGGATTTCTGCAAAACTGATACGATTTGGGAGCTTTTTTTTTTTATTTCTTCTTTAATTCTTTCATAACTTTTAAATAATTTCACTTTCTTAAGATGAAGTGAAAAATCTGTTGTTATACTGTTGTCTATTTCACAGTCCAAAAGTCTCGTCCACTTTACAGTTTTTAGCTGTTTTCATGCATTTCAGACAATATTTTTGGATATTTTTGTACAGCTGTCCTTCTTCACTCACACAATACACAACAGGAGATAGTCCAGCTCACTGGTACAAAGTCACATGGCATTTATACCATGGAGCTGGCAGGTCGAAGACCAGTTAATGTCCAGTATAATTGTGTTGTATAGGCAAGTCCTAGAAAAGGTCAGGACTCGAGTGCATATGTGAAAACACGTTTTGATGTGATGAAACCTGCCAGAATTAATAAAATACTTTTATTTGTATAGCACTAATTCACAACTATGATGTCACAGCTCTGTATACTGTAAGATGAAGACATTACAATATCAGACAGAGATCCCCAACAATCAGACGGTCCTCTGTGAGCAGCACTTTGTCATAGAGGAAAGGAAAAACTCCCTTTTAACACAAAGAGACAGAATCAGGGTCAGGGAGGGGCAGCCATCTGGAGCGCTTGGTTGGGGGTGAGGGGAACAAGAAGAGAACCAAGAGGAGCACAGAGTATGGGAGAGAGTAGGCAAAAGGTAATGACATGCAATACTGGCATATAAATGTGGAGAAATGTTCAGTGCATCATGGGAAGTCCGCCAGCAGTCTGAGCCTATAGCAGCATAACTAAGGGAAGGTTCAGGGTCACCTGATCCAACCCTGATTACAAACTTTATAAAGAATGAAAGTTTGAAGTCTAACCTTAAACATAGAGAGGGTGTCCCAAGAATGAAAGACTTGATCCTCTAAAATACAAAGAATAAACTGTCCTGCAATCAGGACATCAGGAATGTCTTTAATAACAGGTAAAGAAATAAAATAGAGCGGTGACTCTCAGGTGTCGGAAGTAAAACTGTTAACTGGGAATCAAGCTCAACAAACATGAGTCAATGAAAACACAAAGAAGGAAATATTTCATCTTAGCAGACCCATTTACGCAGCAGTCTGAAGTTTTGGCTCTACAGCGCGCAGGTTTATAGTCTGTCTCAGATTTTGTTCCTAAAAGGATTCAGTAACGTTTCCCAGAAATCCACGCTTCCTGGATTCATCACTGCAGCAGGTGTGAGCGTGTATTTAACTCTGAACAGGTTTCTTTGTCTTAATGTGAATAAAGGTTAATAAAAACAGACAATGTGTTTTGTTTGGACACAGTCGGTCCCGTCAGCAGCTCTGCAGACTCCCAGCAGCCTCTGGGGCTCTGCACGTACAAACAAAAAAGAACAAACCCTGTTTAACGGGTCATTTCCCCTAATCGTCATGCACTCTTCACCTGCCCTCTCATAATGACATGTTTCCACCAGCAGCGATGCACAACTGCAAACCAGACTTCATGTTTGCAGAAAAGTTCTAACAATATGAAAATAAAACAAAGACAGGGAGAGATTTTAAAATCATACAGATAAACAGCTTGATGCAGTTTATCGTGTTCAGTCCTGCTCTGAACAGCTCCAATACAAAGCAATAAACACTATATGAATAAAACAATAACTACATTTATATAGCACCCTTAAAAACTGTTTGTACCTGATCTAAAAGAAAAGCAAAAAGAACACTAAATTTAAGTCAAATTAAAGACAAACTTAAACAAGATAGAAATGAAAGTTAAGAAAAATCACCCAAAACACAAACTGTCAATAAATCCAATAAAAGAATTAAATAAAAGCAGTACTTCGTCCTCAGCTGTCAGCAGCTCAGCAGCTCTTTTTATTTGTAAATAATAAAACTGGGAAATGATACACAAGCTGTAAGAAACTATATAAAGGAAGTCTAGGGTTAAGTGACTTGAAGGAAGTCGCTGATTCATCGAGCCTTATCTCCTCAGGCAGGCTGCTTCAACGTGAAAGGGTCCTGGTGACAAAAGTCACCTCTAGATTTAAGCCTCGACTTTAAAAAGTACCCACCTGAGGATCTAAGGCAACATGCTATGCTCTGCAATGTCAGTTGGGGCCAGACCCATACCTGTGGTTTAAAAGCGATAAGTAACACCTGAAAATATTTAATAAAACATACATGGAGCCAGTGAAGAGAAGCCAGGATTGGTGGGATGTGATGCCGTCTGCTAAAACCGGCAGAAAATCGAGCTGCTGCATTTTAGCTGATCGTATATGAGAGAGAGAATTTTTGTTTAGAAATAAAGCCGAGCCTTAAAAAACAGTATATTATGAATGTAAGGTGTTAAAAATCAATGTGAATGCAAAATACAAAATAACCAGCGGGGAAATTCAGGAGTCATAAGTTAAAGTATTGACCAATTTTATGTTATTTTTTCACAGGCAGTGTGAGGACCTATTATGGACATGTTTGTAAACAGTATGATGTAAAACTACAGAAAAGCACGAGCTGGACCTGCAGCTCCTCTTCGTGGAGCTTTCCAGTCATTTTCAGCTCATTATAATTTTACTGTTCACACTGAGCTTTTCTACAGCAGACAAAAGCTGCAAAAATCCACTCCACACTGCCTACCACAGACCCAATTAAAGACATGTTGGTGAACATATTGGATTTTATAGCAGCTAAAGAGCCAGATTTTCCCTCTGGAGGTGGAGGAGACCAAAGATGGCGCTAAAAGAGAGAGTAGCAGTTTTAAAACCATCAGGTGGTCTCTGCATGCTCTCCATGTTTTGTTTTGTTTTTTTGGTGCTCCTGGGCAATCATCTGACTGTTGGGGATTTTTCTCTAATATTGTAGGGTCTTTGAACCGAAGTGGACACAAGCACAACTCCAGGTGAATGATATATGCATTAAAATATGCAACAACAAAAAAAGTATACACATGTATCAGATAAAAAGTGAGATAGAAAAACATATCAAATTATCAAAGCTTAAAAGTTAAGGGGACTTAAAACGTGAGAATAAGTAAGTGTCAGTCATCATGCTGCTGTGTAACTGCTGGAAGTGGAAAATCCTGCCACATGTTGGGTTCAGCACCTTAAGAGCTCACAGCAGGAGTCTGGATCAACACTTCTCCTTTTCTACAACAACAGCTTGTGTTTTGACAGTTTTATGTAACAACAGTGTAAAAGTACATTTACTCCAGTACAGATTTGAAATACATTGTACTTCTATCACATTTAAGTGGCAAATTGAACTTTTTCTGCACTAAATCTGACAGCTTTTATGTAAATGAGTTTAACAAAAGATAAGCTCATGAGGGCTCAGTGTAAAACATTAATGTTTGAAGCCCTAAAAGGTTATATAATGCAAGACGAGAAGAAAGTCTAAAAACTGGCAACAGATGTGATTTCCACTTTACTCCTGTTAATCATCTCATGACCCCTCTGATTTATCTGCTAACCCTTTGGAGTCGTGTTGGAAACCACTGGACCTAACTAACTGCATATACAGCAGCTGTCCAACAAAAACTAACAGATAAATCCGTGTATGTAATTTTACAAAAACAAATTACATACACTTACTTTCAAGAGGCATAAAATATGTTCATGTTGGAGTACACAGTGTAAATCTAACTCTAAATATTTTGATGTTTAAAAAAAAAACTTACGTTATTACAAATCACCCTAACCTTTGTTTCGTGAATGTAATGTACCCCAGTAAATAACAATAATTATAATAGTTATTATTAAAGTCATTGTTTTGTTGACCCAGCCATCCACCAAGACCTCCTCCCTAAAGTGACTTTGTAGTTTAATGACATTGTTACCAGCAGTACTTTTAAATATAACTTCTTACATTACAAGACTACTACTGTTTTCATTAGTTTTAGTCTTGGTTTTAGTCATTTAATTTTATCCATGATATAATTAAATGGTAAAATATTACAATAGAAACACAACATCTTTTGAAGGCAGTTGACTCTCAGTTATGTAGACATCCCAAGTCTCAAACATTTGCACCAAAGCCTCATTGGTTAGGTTTTGACAACAAATTTGACCAAATTGCCAAAGATTAAAATTCAGGACAATTCCTGTACATTTTGTTTTATTTAGTTTTGCAAGTTCACAAAATTGGTTGTTAGTTTTCATTTTTTCCTAAACTAGTTTATATTTATTTCATTTAACTAAAATGTTTTTGTTTTTTTTCACACCTAGCATAAGTTTTTAGTTTAGTTTTAGTTCACTATAATGACCCAAAGGGGATTTGTATCTCCGGCTGGAATCGAACCAGCAACCTTTTGCTTGTCCAGCGAAAAGTAAATAAATAACTTATGTTACACCTGAAAAGTAATCTGAGTACTAACACACTACTTTGTAACCTGTTAGACCCAATACTGGTTACCAGACTATCTTTCACATTTATTGCAACCACTAGAGGGAGCTGTCACTTGATCTTAACCATGTCGCTTTGAAGCATTTACCTTTTTTTTGTAACCATTGTTTGTTCTGCAACAGCTTCATGAAACCCAGTGGAGAATTAGTGCCCCCTGCTGTTTTATATTCGCACTGCAGGAGTTCATGGAAATACACATTCATTGACATTTTATGGGAACTTTGGATAAAAACTTACTGACAGTCTCAGAATACATTTTAACTTGAAGTTGTTTTCTGTGTGTGTGTGTGTGTGTACAGGAGGCGGCCTGTGCTTATGTCATAGCCCTTATGGCGGTGTATTGGTGCACTGAGGTGTTGCCGCTGGCGGTGACGGCACTGCTGCCGACAATCCTGTTCCCCGTCCTCGGCATCATGGAGTCCAAAGACGTAAGACTGAACACACACACACAGACTGCTCTACAGCTGGCACTACAACTACTTCAGATGTACATTGATCCAAATATAGAGAAGACACTGAATTATCCGACTGATATTGTTGCATCCCTATATGCTAACTTTGTAAGTGTTGACATCTACTCCTTGCTGTTGTCCAGGTGTGTATGCAGTACTTGAAGGATACCAACATGCTGTTTGTCGGGGGGCTGATGGTTGCTGTGGCCATCGAGCACTGGAACCTCCACAAACGCATCGCACTCAGAGTGCTGCTGATAGTTGGAGTCCGACCCGCCCTGTGAGTCACCTGATCTAAACCTAACCTGTCCCCATAGCCCTGCAGTGGAATAGGTTTTTAGGTGACATTTAGGTGACATTTCAAAAATCCAGAGACCCTGTTAACCATTTGGATGGAAACAATATCGACAAGCAAATAAACACAATCAGAAAATTGATGTAGCCACTGTAGACACTCACTGGTTTAGGAACTCCTGTTTTGAATCCTCAGTTTTGGATTAACAGCTGTCAGTATCAGCTAAGGCCAGCCAGCTTCGTTAGCAAGTTGTTTCCATAGACACACAGACACAGATACCTGCTAATTAGTGCTAAGTAACATACAAATGATCATGCTCAGTTTTGCTCAATTTGGGCAAAACTACAACAGAGAAACAATGTTTGGTTGTCAGTTCACCATAAAGTACAGCCAAATACAGCTCCGGAAAAAATTAAGAGACCACTGCAAAATGATCAGTTTCTCTGATTTTGCTATTTATAGGTATATGTTTGAGTAAAATGAAAAATGGTCAAAATACCAAAAAAGGTCCAGTGTTTTCAGACCTCAAATAATGCAAAAAAAAAAAGTTCATATTCATTTTTAAACAACACATTACTAATGTTTTAACTTAGGAAGTGTTCAGAAATCAATATTTGGTGGAATAACCCTGATTTGCAATCACAGCTTTCATGCGTCTTGGCATGCTCT
>VUQI01001245.1:0-14152 GCA_015106735.1 Paratilapia polleni | reverse complement strand
GCCACAGTCACCTTAAAGACCTCATAGTACCATATTATCCCAATAGAGCACTTCGCTCTCAGACTGCAGGCTTACTTGTGGTTCCTAGGGTATTTAAAAGTAGAATGGGAGGAAGAGCCTTCAGCTTTCAGGCCCCTCACTTATGGAACCAGCTCCCAGTTTGGATTCAGGAGACAGACACCCTCTCTACTTTTAAGATTAGGCTTAAAACTTTCCTTTTTGATAGAGTTTATAGTTAGGGCTGGATCAGGTGACCCTGAACCATCCCTTAGTTAAGATGCAATAGGCTTAGGCTGCTGGGGGCTTCCCATGATGCACTGAGCACTTCCTCTTCCTCACTTCCTTTCACTCTCTATGTGTTTATACACCACTTGCATTTAATCATTAGCTATTATTAAACTCTGTCTCTCTCTCATAGCTGTGCCTTTTTGTCCTGTCTCCCTCTGCTCTCTTGTTTGCCCTCACCCCCAAGAGAGTGAAAATTGACTTTTAGAAATAAATACATAATAAACTAACAGACACAGTTATTAATATTTTGAAGAAATATAAATTAACTCATGTTCTTCTAAAAATATAGACCTTTGTATCATATGATAATGACTGCTTTATAGTCAGCCATTCACTATGGTTACACTAAGAATCACTAGCTTAAAAATTTACAGTTTGGGTTAAATTTACCATGTATCTATGTGTTGTTTAGACCCTGTGTTAGTATACTTTTGTACTATTATTGTGTTATTTATTCATACTGGTTATTTTGACACAGTACTTTCAAAGCTACAAATGTTACACAAATCTTAAGTTTATTGTTTTAGTCTATTTGTTAAAGTAAGCAACCCAACAAGAATAATAATTTAAAAAAATTAATATCACTGAGTAAAAACATCCTCTTGTCTGGATGATTAATTTATATGTTTATAATGTGCTCATAAATGTTCTGTAATGAAGGTTGAAGACAGGGAATGACCGACAGAATATGATGATTGGAATGAACATTTAGCCTGTGATTATACCTATCCTGATAAAGCTAACAATGCTTTTCTGTCAATGACGAAGTGAAGTCACATTTAAGGAGGTATTTGTAATATGAAATTTAAAAGTTCTTAAATCTTTCATTCATTTTTTGGGAGATAAACTTAAGCCACAACATATGATATCCTCACTACAAACGGTTAAGCATTATGGCTTCCTGCAGAGTCAAAGAATAGCAGCCAAATCACAGTCATTGTGAGGAGCCCAGCTAGGTGCAATCAACATATCCATCCATAGGCTTCATTTTATAATAGGATCATAAAATTTGGATAAAGACTTTACAGTTCAAATGGTCAAATCTCATCCTATACTGTAGCTTTTTATTTTTTTTTTACATTACTCTTCCTCTTCTGTTGAATGTGATATGTTAATATCCTGCAGATTCTTTGGCAAACTAGAAACAGGCTGCTGTAACTCACAGCCTCATATGAACAATAACGTCATAAACGTGAAGAGCAACATGACAAAATCTGGTCTAAATACTAGTTTTGATGCAGTTAATAAAACATAAAACTGCAACCGTTGTAACATCTGTTGTTATTAAAGGTCCAATATGTAAATATTGATCGCATATTGAATATACCTGAAGATTTCAAGTTATTGATGAACGGTATTTTTCATTCTCCATTTGATAGTTAATAAAAATATTGGCTTAAATTCCTGCCATTTAATAAACTTTATAACATTTATTCAACCTGGATTCAGCCTCTGTCTCTGTCTTTGTCCTCTTGTTTGAGGAGCGATGGCACGTTTACATCCTGAATTTTCAATTTTGGTGCAGGAACAATCCCTTGAATTGAAATCAGCAGATAAAATACTTTATAACAGAATAATTAAGTAAACTAAACTAGTGCTCAGCCCTAATTCAAACTGTATTTGCACTGGTGGATAAAGTTTGACAAACTGACTGAAACGTTGGCTCAGTTAAGTCGCTCTTTCATGCCAACATGCTTAGTGTTAAAAAACAGGGTAAAGGTCTCTGTGAGAACAAATTTTATTGTTTTTAAGGCATGGATAAGTTATATTTCTCAGTATAATATTTGGCTCCTTTGATGGATCACAGCAACTTACGAAAGGGGGCGCTGTTGAGGCAGAAAACTACAGCTCAAAACTCCTCTTGAATGGCAGCCCTCCTTTTCCTACTGACATTTTCAGTGATCCCACCACACAAGACAGAGAGAACAGTGTGGCTGCTGGCAGGCAGCGATGATACTCTGCCTTGCTTACTGAATGACTAAATTAGCTGGTTGGATTTGTATCACTATCAGATCCGTGAAAACTTCATCACTTCTTTGTTGTGCTGATAAGTTTCATGAAAAGGAAGAGCCTCAAGGTTAGAAAATCAAGGATTTTTTTTTTCTCAGAAGGTCGACACTTTAAATCCCCAGTCACCAAGAGATAATGTGGGCGGAGGAAGTACTACTTGAAATAACTGTTTTACACAATCGTAAAACAAAAAAATGCCTTTGAGCAAGGCATTACCGTGGTGGTAAATGACACTTACTGCGGGTGTTAGTATGCCACAAGTGCCATATAAATCCAGCTAAGTTTCCACTCTGAAAAAAAAAACCGGACATTCGAGCTGTTATTTGGTCAAAAAAGCTGCAACTGGACTCTCTCCAGCCATCTATTGAGGCTCTAACTCAGTCACAAATGAAACCTGCTGCACATATGTTCAGATAAGATAGTAAGAGTTTCTTTGTTAACTGGTCACATTTTCGCTTATGTCACTGCAATGTTGTCAGGAAATGTCCAACACAGTGGCACAAAACAAACAGACCACCTTTCGAAGTGCATTAGCACATTACAGCATTCCTACAGTTGACCTTATAAGAATAAGAAACCTTGATAATATGAATTTATGTGGTACTGTCCAAATGAGATACTATTACAATTCAGGATGACACTTTGATACAGAAATATGGAGCTTAATTACATATTTGAAGCGGTCCTTTCATTCCTGTGATGAAGAGAATTCCCTAATATTTATTTTTCCAGTTTTTTTTTTTTAACTCAGTTGGCGGCCTCATTTCAGCACTCACAGGTAAATTTCCACAAGGTGATGTAAAATTTTTCAATTATTTCTGTGACAATTTTCAAAATTCACTCCCCACCAAATCAAATTCTGTCGCCTCTTCGCCTGAATTTTTCTTGGCTTTTGTTACAGGTTATACAAAACAGCAACAAAATGGGATTTCACAAAGTTCTTTTTCATTTTCAGAATAGCCTCAACAATAAAAAATAAAATTGCTCCTTTGTTTTCTCTTAATCAAGCTGTAAATATAATACGATTTTTCAGCTGTAAGAAAGAATAGTAAGTATTTTGAAAAATACAGAATCTGAAATTTATGACTGGATTTTACTGGCGGAAAACTCTGACAACATTAAGTCTGCAACAGTTCACAAAGCACACACATTATTCCAGGTGATATGAAAAATCCTCTATTTACACTTATAATGCCTGGCTGCCTCATCATCACTCATATAACTGAGGGATATTAAATGAATTATTCTGAGATGAGGAAAATGTCATAACTTTTATTCTCACACAGCATTTGGGTCATATTAACAATAGCAGATCTTCTGGAGAGCATGCTTTATAAACACCCCATATGGAGCAAAAACAGACACTTTCATTCAACAAAAGCTATTAAATATAATTTACAGGGGAGTGAAATCTTCCACCGAAGACAATGATCAAAACACAAGTTGAAAACTTGTCTTCCTTGATATGATATAGACAGTGAATTCAAACTTATGAGCTTCTCCATGGTCCCAAATTAACTTATGAAACTTTATATATATACAAAAATGTGCTACACAGACCAGCAATGTTAGAAACTATTGTCAGGATGTAAGAAATCAACCAACAAAATTAACAAAATACCCTACAAAAATGCAGCTCACTGTGAACTTTAACTAGTGTAGGACTGACTGTATTGCACTATTTTAATGTCTACTGTTTTAAGATGACTATAAGGTGTGTTACAACATCCTCGTGTCCTCTCTTTTCACGTGATCAAGTGTCTTGTCGTGGCACTTGCTTTTTTTGTTCTGGTGAGTTTTGACATGTTTTGCCAAGTGGTCACTCCTCATGAACCTTTTGCAGCAGTCCGGGCAAACAAAACGCTTCTCCCCAGTGTGAGTCCTCAGGTGTCTCTGCAGCTCATCCGACCTGGTGAAACTCTTGCCACAGAACAGCCAGTTGCACACAAACGGCCGCTCTCCCGAGTGCCACCTCAGGTGCGCTTTGAGGTGAGAAGTTTTCCCATAAACTTTCCCGCAACCTGGTATGTGACAAATGTGCTGCTTCTTCTTCCCGGGCTCGTCGCTGGACGTGGAGGACTGGCAGTTCGGACACCTGCACCTCCTGCACCGCCGCGCAGTTGCGAGAGGGGATTTTGTGTGCAGCAGAGCGGCGATTTGCGTTTGATATTGCGCAAAGTCCGTATGTCCCAGAACCAAGCCCCTCTGCAGCTGGAAGCGGTGGGGACCAAGAGAGGAAGAGTGGCTTACATGGTTCCCCTGCTGCAGGCTCCACCACGGAATATCCTCTCCAGGGTTTGGGGACAACTGTCTCTGCTGCTGGTGCACAAGGCCGGAGGGTCCCGTGACAAAACTTGGCATCGCGGGCGGAATGGGAGTTGGAGCTGCGTAGCTGACGGCGGGGACGTAGGTGGGAGGGCAGGTGGACTGCATGGAGCAAGGTAGCATCTTCACGGGGGAGAACTCATAGGGGTACGAGGGGTCCGCTGGAGGGGTGAGGGGCAGTTCGTGGTGGGAGCTGAAGGAGCTCTGGATGTGCGCAGACAGCTGGGGCTTGGAGGATAGTCCGAAAGTAGAGTTGCTGGCCAGGCTGCTCTGAGGGTTTCCCTCGTTAGTCCACGGGTGAAATAAACGCGAAGGGGAACCCAGCGTGGGATCGTAGGGGACCTGGAGGAAATCAGCGGGGTTTGATCCGTGGTTATGCCCGATCCGGTTACAAGTGGCAGCCAGGAGAGCCAGCGGAGAGTGCTTACAGTTCTCTGGAGAAGAGTTTGGAGTGCGATCCTGGATAACCGAGACACACATTTTCTTTATTACGATCTCAGTTTAACACATTTATGAGGTAAAACAACAACACTTTTAATTATAATGATACGGTTGGTCTGAGCTGCTTAAATTCTGAATCTAAATGATGAACTGAATCGTGATGATATGACATAAAAGTTGGCGGTATGTTGCAGCAGGACTCATTAACACGCAAACAATTAGCGTTTGGAATGAGAAGACACTGGACTGTCAGTGTGGCACGACTTTTGTAACAGATGCTTATTTTGAATATAATCTGGAGTGAGCAACTTTACAAGTTCTTAAAGTGGTGAAAGTGAAGAGAAACTTGCGCACAAACCTGAAGAAAAGCCTGGAGTGTTTCATTCCGCAGTACAGCCACCGCTGCCATGGTAAACGTCCTCCTCCTCTCGATGAAGACAAATAAAAAATAAAAGCACTAATTTAGATAAATATGTTCATTCGCGGTAAAATATCTTGTCGAGCAGGTCTTCACTCTCCTGTGCTTCCTCTCTCCGATATATCCTTGGTCTATCTGAAGAGTGAGGGATCACTTCTTAGAATTTGATAAGGACTTTGGTGGGCCGCCAGCCAGTCAGAAATAAGATTTATTACTTTGAAGTTTGCCGCTGCCCAATCATCAAAGAATAGCGGCTCTTTGAGAGGGGAAAGCAAATCCTTTGAATCCACAAAGCTCCTATGGTGTGTTTGTTGGTCTGGATAAAGGAGCTGATTATTAGGGGGGTTGGGAAGGGAGGAGATAAAGGCGGGACAATTAATGAAGTAATCACTATGTGGGAAATGTATATACACAAATAATTGGATTTTCTTGATCAAAGACCCCCATGCCGCCTGGAGACCCCAGTATTGGATGCTGTAGTCATCTGATCCTCTTTTTGTAATTAAGGATTTGTAGCAGAACCCTATGTGACAATGTGACATTGTTATCTCTGGAGATCTCCAAGAGCGTTGCCTGACTGTTTGATGGAGGAAAGAGACCAAATCAAGTGACTCAACACAAAGTTCTCATCTCTGAAGAATCTGCGTCTCTTTTACATTTCCAACTTAAATTAAAAATGTCTTTGTTGTGCCTTTGAACTGAAACAAGGCATTAAACACTTAATTATGCCCTCTCTGAATTATTTAAATACTTATTTCTCCTTCACTCATTTCAATCAGTTGTTTTATCAGAACCTCATTCCAGTTCAAATTTAGATTTTTTTCCCCCTCCAATCTCTTTGTCATTCTGACAAACTAAAAGCCTGAAGGAAAAACTCCCAGCAGGTAATTTAAATGAGTGTTTCTTAACATGTCAGATAAGTGAGGTGGCCAAGGTAGCACTTAAAATGTGGATATCTCAATTATGTTTCCTTCTCATGTCACTGTGTCTGAAAACCAGAAAGAAACCAGTGATCAGATGCACTGCAGCTTCTCAGAAACCCCCCCCCAATAAACCTGAACTGACACATCCTGTAATACTTCATCCTTTTTTTTGTTTCAGAACATTTAATGAAGGGAAAAGTATGCAGTTTTCATAAGATAACATCCGAAACTTTTTGTGGCAGAGCTGGAGAAATGGAAGTTGTAGTTCAACTCTCTGATCTTTATCTGGCTTCCCTGCAGAAACAATCACTGTCCTCTCAACTAGTTTGGAGCGGCAGATTTTGAATTAGATCTGTTCCTTTGAAGGGATTAATGTTCCCAGTTCTCTCCCACGGCTTTACACACAGTCATGAGGGAAAGGGGGAGTCCTGCTGGGCTTCACTGGAGCCATGCTAAACTACAAGACTGGCTACAGGAATGAGTGGTGTAGTCACACTGTTAACCTTGTTTACATCAAATTGTGGCAGCCATGGAGCCTGATGTTGCTTCAAAATATGCAAAATAATGGAGCAATCAGAAAGGTTTTGAGTCCTGAGCCACATCATATTAAATCTGTTTACAAAGACAAGTTGGAAAATGACCTCAAAGATGTCACACTCAAATTATAAAGATACAGTACTACATATTGGTGCTGCATTTTAATAATATAATCTTTATAAAGAGTTTCTTTTTGCTTTACTTACTGCATCTATCATTTTAAAAGTTACTGTTTAATTACAAGTCAGTAACACGGTCACCCAATATCCCTTCATTATCCCAACTGTTGATCCTCCAAAATCATACTTTGTTTTTAACTTATTGTGAGATGATGACCTATAAAGACACTACATACAGTAGAAATCCAAAATACCTGTGGCTTTTTATGTTTACAAACACTTATAAATAGCTAACACCAAATTGAAAGAATAAATACCAGATAAAAAGTATTTTTCACAACCTCCCAGCCAAAATGAGTACTTTAACCACCTTTAACTGCTCTATATTTCAATATTAAAACGTCTTAATAATTTGTGACTAATTGTGAATTGCACTTCATTGATGTTGGATCTAATTTGTGAAATTTGTGCATGAAATTTTTTTAGATACAAAGGCACTCAAAAAAAAAAAGGTGAAAACAGATTTATTGAATAACCCAACGAAGGAGAAACTGATAAGAACAAGTTTTGGGTTGCCAGGTTGTGAAAAATTCCTCTGATTTATGCTTATTCTTTATAGCTGCTAATAATTTAGTCACCTACATTGCAAAGATTGATACATACACATACTTTATACATGCTTATTTCCAGGTTCTTTTACACAAGTGTAGCTGAGGAAGTGCATTCAGGGAGGAGAAAAACCAGCAAACGATGACAACCTGAAAGTTACTCTTTTTATAGCAGGTGATTTATAACATATTAATCAAAGGTTTATAAGGAACTTATAAAGCTTTTAAAACTTATAAACCCTTCATAAATGTTACCTCATTACAAATACTTGACCCATGTGAGCTTTATTGGTGTGAAAGCATTCACTTTGTGCATTCTGAAGGATTTTAGCACAAAGGAGCTCAAACTACGTGAAAGGTGAATGATAAAACTACTGAATCCTGTAAATTTGCTAAAGCAGCTATTTGTAAGAACTCAGACATCACTGGTAAACATTTCTACAGTCTGCTCTAGAAAGTTTGTATTTGTGCAGCGAAGTGCTGTCAGTTAGTTTTTACTTCCAGGTTTAAATGTCAGATAAATGTCAGATGTTGTAATCTGCTCTCTTATGTCAACGTAGACGATGGTAATGGGGGAATCCACCCTAAAACAACTTTTTTTTCCCCACTACAGCAGCACTGGTTTATGGACATTAAAAACAGCAGATGTTAATTCTAATTTAAGGTGGATTTTCACATAAATCAGCTTTACATGTGAGCTGTCATGCTATGCAAGGCAAATTTCAGCCATATGTGACAACTGCAAGAATTTTGTGAGCCATCAGCATTAACAAATTATTGATATCCTCCTTTGAGATGCTCGGTTGAACTCTAAATGTGGGTTCTTACATTTTAATGCATCTCAATAGGACCCCAGCTGAGGGATGGATTTGGCTAAGCAGGACTTTGATATAGTTTGTAACAAATTCATAAATGTGTGCTTGACACAATGTCCAGTCCCCGAGGTAATTTACTTGCTCCAAACCTTCACCATCTTATGACCATGCCTCAAGTTTTACAGGGTTGCCTCAGCAGTGGTTTGGCTAAAGGAAATTTTTGCCCGCAGCATTTGATGGGGAAAATTAACTTGGAGGAAGCCCCACTGCAACAGTTTTCTGCTCGCAAAGATTTGAACATGGGCTCTGTATGAAATACATGGATGGTGCAGACTATCTTTTCAAGCATAAAGTGGAGAGTTGAGCACCAGAAATACTGTTCAGGGAGCAGACATGGAGGAATCTGCATCCAGAAGAATCTTGTCATTACGAGAGAAAACAAAACACTCATTGTAGTTAAACAGTTTTATACTCTTTTAACAGTACAAATCAAAGAAAAAAAGTGCATTTCTGATCATAAACGTTCAAAAAGTGACAATCATTTCTGTAAAGGGCAATTAAGGCGAAGTAAGAATAGCTTATTATGTTTATATTGCCATAAATCTTTAACTACAGTATGTGCAAATGCCATACAATTAGAGAATGCCTAGCTATAACCCAACTAATGTGCCTGATCTAAAAGAAGAGAGGGAGATATTTCATAAATCTAAAGTGAGGGGAAAAATTTATAAAATATGTTATGGTAAATATATTCAACATTATCTTAAAGTTTTGCCTACAATATCAAAATATCATTATTCACCAGTAATAAATATGAATAAAAATACATTTATAATCAAAACTCAGTCATTTAGACACATGTATTTGACTCATATAAAACAACAGTTTACTTGAAATAAATATAAATTTACAACAGATGTCAAGTGTGTTGCTGAGAAGCAGGTTTTTTTGGTCCATTTCACAGGTGAAGGCAATCTGCATGAAAGAGAAAAAAAACAAACAAAAAAAAAACGTTAAGCAGCACATGTAAAATACTTTTCATTATCATTACTCGGTTTTGTATTAACATCCTTTTTAGTGGAATAATTTCCACTTTATTCCATTGACCCCCTTTGGATGTGAGAAAGTGTAGCTGTGTACGATTTTGACATTTTGAGCAAACTGACAGCGAGAAGTGAGGATTTGACAGAGTTGCGGGGCAACGCCACAACACGAGCCCTTTTTAACTTTCCATATTCTCTGGACAGTTGGAGAGAAAACAGGTTCCACATCTGTCTCATGCAAGAGATATCAGAGACTTGGGGATGGGTGGAGGTGGGTGAGGGGGTGCTGCACGTGTGAGAGGGAGTCTGAATGTGTGGGAGAAACTGAGAGAGAGAGAGAGAGAGAGAGAGAGAGAGACGGGGAGAGAGGGAGAGATGCTCGAGGCTACTGGGTACTTGAGCCGCTATAATGGTGTCTCGTATGAGAAAACATCTGTGAATTTCCTCAGTGATCTACAACAAAGTATAACTCAGAGCAGTCACTCAGCAGACCTTTGAAGTTGCTGTCTGACAGAAAGCTGCCATTGTTCGCAGCCCCCAACACACAGAAACTCCAACTTTGGTCTCACTAATTTTCCCTGCAACGCGATACAAGTCTTTTTTTCTTGCTCTCTCTCTCTTTCTCTTCCGGGCCTATGAAGCTGGTGATCTCTGCATATTCAAGAGCAAACAGCAAAGCCTTGGCAATGTGCAGGGTTGGCTTGGGGGGGTCACATAAGGCGGGACAGGTCATTTTACCTTCTCTCAGCCCACCCTGGATGTGCTAATCCAGCCTTAAAGAGGAAACTCTCTCTCCCCTCTATGATGATGATGTACAGGGTTACAGCCTGCAGCGCTCTCCCAGGAACATTACAATAAAACAACATCACCCCCGATCATCAGACTCAGATGCAATGGACAAAACAATCCTTAGATATTCATGTGCTGTCAGCTTTTTAGTTAATTACACTTACATTTTGAAATATTTGTTTGCTATGGTGGACATGCTTGGGAGCCACTTTGAGCATGGACGTTTTTTCATGACCTACTGAGCAGCAGGTGGCAATGACATAACTGTGAGAAATTTGAACCTTACACAATAAACTGTTAGCAACCTCCAAAAGCAAAAACAGGAGGAAATAACACCAATGCAAGTTAGAATGTAAATACTTGCAAAAAAATGTATTTTAAACTCAGGTTTGTAACTTTGTTTTAACTAAACTGTCAGATATGATGGCAGAATATGTCATTATATATCTCTGCAATGCTTAATGCTAGAGGCTTACATCTTTTTGCCTTAAGAAATACCTATGCACCAGTGAAATGAGAGGCCCAGTGTGATTGTAATCCTTTTGGAAGCCCCCCCCCTTTGTCTGTATAGTTATATACCTTTTTATATATTCATATGACATCACTGCAGCACGCTTGTTCTGATAGTCTGATAAGGCTGTCCTGAAAAAAAAAAAATTAAAAAGCAAAACGTGATTACGTTACGTGAAACGTCTTAGTGCCATGATTATTACACAGAGCTGTCCATAAAATTTAATACACAGAGAAAGTGGAGTTCTCCATGAACTGGTACCCTGGCAGATATAAAGGTATTTCTCAAGAGCAGCTTTTAAGTGATTCTTGAGATTTTGCTGTTGAGGATGAACTTTGTTTTTCCTCATATATAGCAGCATTAGGAGTCATTAAAAAGTGGTTGGCTCTTTAATGAGTAGATTTTTGTTTTGCCATGATTTATAGAAATACATGGTAGTTAGACTTGACTACTTTTGGAGCAGCAAAAAATAAATAAGAGATAAATAAACTACATGGAAAAAATGCACCTTTTTCTTTGCACCAATATTGTATGTAGTTAAAATAATAAAAAATAAATACTGTGTTATCTACCTGGCTTTTATGGCTGTCTTATATATTTTTGTACTAATGTCTGATTATTATTTTTTTTATTTCCATCTTGTTGTAATCACTTGCAAAGACTATTTTGTTCATTTGAGTTGTTTGAAAAGTGCTATATAAATACAGCTTGTTTGCTTTTTGCTTGAAACCCCTGTTCTTTTATAAGAATTGTGTTTCCCATGTTAAACCACTGATCTCGCTTAAAAAAATGATCAAATAAAGTGAAAAACATTACAACTGTAAGCAGGCTGGTAAAAAGTATTTTGTGGGCCATATAAAGATAATATACAGACAAAGGAGAAATGTAAGACCTATTTGAGATATTTTAAAACACTTATTCTGGATACTACTTTAGTCTGACCTCAATCAGAAGGTTGTTTGGTTGAACACCAGGTGACCGCTCTGGTTCCTCCTGGCAGTGGTAAAAATGACAAGCTTTCAGCTATGCATCCCAAACTGAAACAAGGCCGTGGTAATTCTCACACTGTTACCAGTCCAGCGTTTATTCAATGGCAGCTGGTCCCACCATCTGGGAAAGCAGTGCTGGGGCAAAACAAAATAGGTTACACCTTTGGCCATGCCAAGTGTGCTAGTGCCGCGCTCCTTCTACAAACTGGGAGAGGCTAATCATAATTTCACGCTCTGATTTGTCAAATCCCATTCCAGCACCGGAGGCACCAAGAAAACTTTTAAGTCAATAAATTTCATGGCATACAGGATAACTGCTTTACCATATTGTTCCTATTGTTCTATGTAAGCTTTCTCGAGCTCCATCCCTTCTTACATGAAGGGTTACATGTCTCTTTTGCAAATGAAAAGGAAGCTGTAATTTTGACCAAAACATTTTAGTCACTTGTAAGATTAGCAAACTCTTTCTCCCCCCTCATGCATGCATTTTACATTCATGCAAATGTTGACAACAAAACAGTGCATAGAGCACCCTCGACAAACTGCAGGTGAGAGGAAGCTGAAACAAAAGCCACTGTAACCCTAATGGCATCCCTTGTCATTAAGAGACCTTTGATGTATGTACTCAACAGAGTCTTTTATCTCCTTCTTCCTCTATGCCTCTTACTCTCTGTGCCTCTACCCAGCTCAACCAGTTTCTTTATTACTGCAGTCTTTAGGGGATGTTTCTTTCTTTTGCCCTTTAACATACATCTGACATCTGGCTGACACTCATGTATGCCACTCTTTTCAATCATTAGCCAGGTAAACAGCATCGCAATGGTGAGTTTGTAGCTATTTTAGAAGTTTTGCATTATGAAACAAAGCATTAATTCTTTACTCACAGAAAAAACATACAGTATGCAATCACAATATAGTGAGATACATTCTAGTGTGGTGGAAACGTGTCACATCTAGGTACGAAAAGCACATAAACTGCATTAAAACAGTATTTGAAAAGGCTGCACATGAAATGCCGCATTGAAACTCTCCCTTTGAACTCAAAGGATATAGAAACAGGACAATGTTGGCCTAATCGTGTTCCCTCTTTGAAGTGAGACATCACTATTAGGTGAAAAGGTAAGTATGCTTCTTTAGAAAATAAAAGCTTTTCATCATTTGTTAAGGCTGCAGCGCGGGCGATTTTCATAAAGGTGGTTTTAAAACTTTGAATAACAGTGTTTGGAGCTGCCTTGGATGTAGCTTTAATGAATGTGCAGCACATGAAGCAAATAGCTAAAATGGCAAGAATAACACCAGCAGTAACGTTAGCCACATTAAAGGAGTCCTCTCCCGCACACCAGATGTTGTCAGATTTAATGAGGGAAAACAAGAAGGGGCTGTTTTTTAAAAAAATGAAAACGTATTAAAGAAAACACAGGTGTCAGGCCTCCCAATGCCAGCTTAACCTGCCTGCTGTCCCCCAAGACAACTCGGGGTCTGAACAAACACAGAAGGTTCGGTTCGTCAGGTCAGAACATCCTTCATCCGAATGACGACAGCATTTCATAACATTTGCCTTTTGCAACACATAATCAGCTATCCGAGGCAATTACCCACACACCTCTGCTCACCTCCTCTCATATGCTAAAGCAGGCAATCAGCCAGGGAGTTAATTTGGCAGAGGAAAACAGGGGAAGAAACACCCACTCTGGCACCATTTGTCACTACAGTCCAACCTTGTTATTCAAACTAGCGAGCCTATTTGAAATTCCTCTCTGTGGTAAAACAGGGCCAAAATAATCAAGGGAGCATGATCATACTTAATTGATTCAGTGTACTTTTAAGATGCACTACAGGGTGCTGGGGTGACCTATTTCAGACTGCTCTTCAGAGGAACCAACTATCCCAGCAAGGGAGTAATGCACAATGAGGATTTTAATTATTGCAGGATCTGTGGCTACGACCGGAGGTGAAATGCTTCTCAACTAACTGTGACACCACATTATAACACTGCCAGTGGTCCGGGGGTTTTACGCTTTGAATTCTTATGGACTTAAATATGACAATAAACTGAAAAGACCTTTTTTTTTTTTTTTGTTTAATTATGAAAGCTTAATTTAGAAAAAGCTTTTAAAAAAAATTGTTGCTTTCGCATTTCATTGAAAATGGTGCTGTGTTCAAATTTAGAGTATTTGAATTATTTATACTTACAAAAAAACAATGCAACAACAAATCAACTCCTAACTCCTGACTCTCACCACTCTTCATCACCACATAAATGTCTGGTTGTAAATACATTTCTTCATTTATAATGGACACATTTTGTAGAACAGTACATAGAAAACTCTCTACAT
>VUQI01001243.1:0-12157 GCA_015106735.1 Paratilapia polleni | reverse complement strand
CACACAGACACACACACACACACACACACACACACACACACACACACACACAAAGAAAAAACAAATAAAAAAAAAAAAAAAAAAAAAAAAAAAAAAAAAAAAAAAAAACAAATTATTTAAAAAAAAAAAAAAAAACGCCTTAAATTGTGAGGTATACTGTTACACGTGCCTGGATTGACCTGGTGACCTACCAGGAGGAAGAAATATATTTTGAACTCTTATAAGCTTTCTTGCAGTAAGAACCGTGAACCATTAAGAAGAGCGCATTCATTCGTTATTTCCATCACCAAACAGTACTGACTTAAATCTAGCTTGTAATGCTGATTCTCAGTGGCCTGTGACTGCAGCAGTGTGCGTGTGTGTAGTAATAAGTATTCACCACTAGATGACAATAGTTTCCTATTTGCTTGACTTTAATTATCTTTCCTCGAAGCATTACCGTAATCTTGAATGGAAGTGTGACTGAAAAAGCCATGGAAAAAGCTCCCACAGTATCCACTGATAACCCATCATCATTTGCTAGTATGTGGCTGCAGTCTTAAGCTGCTGTCCTTTGAGATAAATGTCAGTCTGCAGTAAAAAACAAACAAACAAACAAAAATAAAAAATTGTCATTGGGAACATTTTTAGCTACACTTTCTTGTCCCACCTTCCCAACTTTTACTCACAAACTCATCAGATGTAATCACTAACTTTGCATCTAGCTGTGTTTGCACAACTTTATATATTACTATAATTCATGAATTTACCAAGGTGTGTGTAAACAAACTGAACATGACTGGTGGCACATGACAAAATCTTGTGCCTGTCTATTAGAGAGCTGGAGGGATCAAACCTGTTGCTAGGACAGACACAAGCTGTCAATCTGCTGCAGGCTGTGTTAATGGTGGCCACATGGATCATTTGGAGAGATACATGCTACCTCAGCTTCTGAAATCCACCTTCATTTGCAGGTTTGTGGTGCCGTGTTAGTAGCTTATATTCTGAATTAGTAAATGGGAGAATATAATGTGTTGTTTCTGTGTAAAGCAACAAGCTGTTGGGATGTTTCTAAGAAGATTAAGTGTACAGTACTAAGAACTACAAGCTGGGAGCACATTAACAACAACAAAGGCTTTTTTAACTTAAACCACATTTCTTTGCATAGGGAAAAATGAATATGTGGAAAAAATTACATATTTTTGATGAATTAAAAAAAACTAAAACAGCAAAAGTTGCTGATAGTCCATCTCTGATGCTATCCATAGCACTGAAAAAAAAACAAAAAAAAAACAATGATTTACCTTTAACACATGTTATTGTTCCTTAGTTTATACTGCTTATTCAGTTTTTGCCAATTAGCAGGTTAGCGCTGCTAACCCAGCAAGTCAGTGGGACAGCTTTCAAGAATAAGTAGATTCCTAGGTGATGGTCCAGTGTTTAGAAATAGTCCTAATCTTCCTCACACCTGCCAGGGCCGTGCCAAGCTATAAATACGGGGATCATAAGAGGATCCACCTGGTGTCAGTGTGAAGGATCCTGCTGGATAGTGATCCTGGCACCAAATATGTTAGAGGAGCCAAGGGTTAAAGTACCTACTTAACAAATACTCAGAGAGGCAGCAACAGTAGTGAAAAGAGGGTCTGTTTCTCTACAACAAACAAGACTTTCTTTTTTTTTTAATGTGACGGATAAGGTGAGCTGAGAAGAAATAAATCAGGATCTGCTTTTCTGTCATCAGAAAAGGAGGCTGCTTTGAGAGAGAAGCTGCTCTTCTACTTAAAGGTAAACAGTGATTTTTTTTTACGTTTAAATGTCCTGGTGTTGAGTTCTCAAGTTGTGATTTATTTCGGAGCTTGTTTTGTAGGCTTGAAATCTGACTTGCTATGTCAACATAATTTCAAAAGTATTATTGATTTAATGGAAATCTATATGAAAAAGAATTTATTTTCTCACTTGGTATTTTGCCATACGGATAGCTTGGGATGTGTTTATCCATGTTTATCAGATATCTCTGAGACCAAGATCCATGCTGATACAATTGGGGATTAGTGGAATTTCATTTTTTTAAGATCTCAGTACTGAAAAACAGCAGTCAAATGCAAAGAGGTTCTCTTTACAAACACAACTGGATTGTGAACTGAAAACAGAGTCAGCAATTTATTTTAGTATGCAATCAATAAAAAAACAATAACAAGCGAGAGGCAGAAATCTAAGCTGTATTTTAAAATAGCTGCAAACCATTAGAGATTATACAGAGAGTTTTTCCAATTCATGTGAACTGACTTTGCAGTTAATCTATGCTACTTCTACTGACATCACAAGTCTGTGACTGCCTTAGAGCAGTGTAGGTTACTAATACAACTGTCACTGCTGCACAATTTGCTGCCGGTGTCCCTCCCTCCAGGATATAACAGTATATTTCACCTGGGGAAGGTGATGTTTTGTAGTACAAAACAGCTGAAGGAGTGCCAGGCAGTTAAATAGCAATTTGCACAATGTTTGGGTACTTTTCTTCGAAATGAGACCAGCCTTTTTGTTTAGCCTGGAGTGTTCCAGCAGAATACTAATCTGTCTCCTGTCTCCTTCCACAGGATCTCTGCTGCATTCACTGCAGTGCTGACATCTCACCAGTTTTGATATGGCGGTTCAAGGCAGCCCTTGCTGTTGCAGCCACGACACATACAGTACTGTGCTGCCACACGTGCTGATGTTGGAGCTATAAAAATCAGCACTTCTGACATGTTGACATCTCAGACTTCCTGGCAGCTCACCCCTACACTGGACTCTGTTTCCTCTTTTGAAAGGACATCAGTTTTTCCCCAGTGAACAGGACTCATTTGACCAACAGATTTGCTGCCTCATGTTCTATCAGTCACACTTTAATTGCATTTGGCCAATCAGAGTGGAGATTAAAGATTTAAATGCCTCACTGAGACCCCCAAACTGTAAAAACTCTTGTGTGCAGATTGATGTTTCTATGTGCGTGTGAGGGTGCAGTGCAGCCTTGGATCCGCAGTGGAACCACAGTCCGCCCGGGCGCCCAGCCTTCGGGCCGGAGACGCTCCAAACCAGCAACTACTCTCTGGTGTTACTGATTCAGCTCAGCCTGCTCTCCTTTGACCTGTTTGTCAACTCCTTCAGTGAGCTGCTGAGGACTGAACCAGCTGTGCAGCTGGTACTTTTCATGTATGTCAGACTTTTTCACTGTTTCAGCAGCCTAACACTGTCTCTAGCTCGAGGGGAATTTAATTTGTCTACATTTTGGAATGCTGAAATGAAATGTATTTTATACAAAGACAATAATCCTGCTGACAAACTCTTCCGGTGCTCGTCCTCTTTGTTTCTGCTGCTCACGCTTTTTCTTTTCTTCAACAGAATCCAGGACATTGGCATCCTGTTTAACCTGATCATCATTCTGTTGATGCTGTTCAACACCTATGTGTTCCAGGTTGGACTGGTTGCCATATTGCTGGAGCGGTTTAAAACCATGCTAATGCTCTGTGCTCTTTACTTGACCTTCAGCATCATACTCCATTCTTGGCTTATGGTACGTAAGTGAACAAAAAGGCAAAAATGCAGAATAGAAAAATCCACATTTTAATTTAATGTATGCCACTTTTTTTATTCTTTCGGATATGCATAAGATGCTTTCGTTTTGTATTTAAATACTGCTGAGAGGACAATGTTCTATGGAAAAAAAATTAAATAAAATTAGGTTAAAATGAGACTGAGAAAATTTCATCTGTACCTCATTTAATGACAATTTCCCATCAACCTTGTTGTAACTGGTAAATTGTCCATAATACATCAGCACATTTCTTCCGGTCCTTACATCTCTTAATTAAACACAAAGTGGCCTTTTTGTTATCTTTCTACTCTTTCCAGAATCTGCGCTGGTTAAATACCAACAGATTTATTTGGTCTGAAGGTCTTCAGGTGCTGTTTGTGTTCCAAAGAGCTGGTAAGATGGCAAGTTAATGCAACCTCTATTCATTTTGCATGTTTTCATGTAAACACTTAAGAGTATTAAAAAAAAAAAGAGGTTACAGTGTATCACCATATATATTTTGATTTAAATGCATTTTAACTGTTTAAAAAAGTTCAATTTTGACTAATGAATAAAAATTATAATTGAGATGTTTGGTTTGCAGGAATTACAAGAGATTCATGAGAGAGAAATTACTTATTGACTTAAAGACTTACAATATAAGACGAGAGAGAATACATGGAGAATTTTCACCTCCCTTTACCTCTTCTTACCCATGGTTACTGGTGACTCCTCCAGGCAGTGATATCACATCACCATGTCCATGTGGGTGTTACTTTCATACGTGCATAAGCTCATAAGTGGATAAAAGGAAAGGTTTAGCTGGTGTTGTTCTCTGCAGGTGACCCATACCAAGTACAAGAAGAGTCATGTATTATTTGTCCTCTTTGCTTTGTCTGCTACTTGCGACCCGTCCAGACAGTTACTCACTTTCATGATCTCACTCAGTTTTAAATGCTGATGGGGATTTCCTGATTGTTTTTTCTCTCTCTCTATCCATTTTGCAATCCTAACATAAGTCACATAAATCTTTTGAATAACCTTGACCAATGTGCAAAGTCACTAAACAAGAGCCACTTATCTCTAAAATTAAAAATGGATATAAAAATATATCAGTACATTTACATTAATGATGTTTCACATTTACAGGCACTTATTATTTATAAATTCAAATTCTGGGTATGCTAAAGCCTCCTAACACATTCTCCTGTTTGCAGCTTCTGTGTTGTACTACTACTTCTACAAGAGGACCTCAGAGTATCTGGGTGACCCTCGCCTCTATGAGGATTCACCGTGGCTGCGAGATATCTTTGCACGGGTCAGACAGTGATCTCTCTGACCAACAGATCACACAAAGACACAGATGCCAGAACTAATGTAAAAATGGCACTGAAAAAAATGCCCATATACAGCATGTTACAAAGAAAATCCATATAAAGCACTGACCAATGTAATCTAGTATAGTTTAAAGGAAATTTATTCAGGGCTAAAATGCTTCTTTTACAACACATCCATTGCAGGCTATCTGACAGACTGAAAAGTATGTTCTGCAACATTTAGTTTCAACGCAGAGAGGACTGTGCCAAAATTTAGGAAGTCATTTTAGAACAAGAATAGCAGAAGATCTCACAAGGGCTTGTTTTCCTGTACAAATGATAAAAATTACATCAAAAGTGAGTCTTTTATATCCTGCGGGTACCAGAAACCACATAGCCTCCTTTCTTTTCTTTGTTGTTGTGGGTTTTTTTTTTTTTTAAAAAACCCTATATGTGTATATGCAGTTGTTTTATATACATTTGAGACTATTGTGTTGCTTTAACTTTATGTTGATACTGAACAGGGTTTTACTTTTATGGCACAGCCAGTTACTGATCTTCATTGTCTGTGAAATCTAACTCATCATGTGCATCTGAACTGGCTGTATTTCATTTTCATACATTACACATGCTGTAAATACAATAAAAAGTGTTTAAAATATTTGTCATTGAGACAATACATGCACGTACTTGGTCATGATTTAAACCTTTGCTTCAGCGCTTCTTTCAAAGCATGAGTCAAGATGACGGAAGCGGAGCTGATGCTTTAACTCATTAAACTCTTTGTGGAGCGACTCCTTCTGCAGGTCGAACTGTGCATATAAAGAAAACAGAAAATTTGTTTTTTTTTTTCCAGACGGCAGCTTGATTCACCACTGATACACTGTGACAAAATAAAGGATTACCGAGGCCTGTATTAATTTGTGTAATATCCAAAGAAAACAGCCTTCAATCATCAAATGCCAATGAGAACTGACTGAGGAGCTGTTTTTGCTGGGTTTTATATTCAATATAAATGTTGCACGTTTACTTTTTTACTTAAAACACTTTAATAAATTTAACAGATTTCAAAACATTATCAATAAGAATAAATCAGTATCTGTCCCATTCATAAGTTAAAATCACGGTGACTGATAAAAACACCAGCCACACTCACCCTTATTGCGTATTTATAAAACTTCTCTGCTTCCTCCTTTTTGCCAGCCTGAGAACAGAAGGTTCATTAGAGTGTTAATTCAGCTGCAAAAAATGTGAATCTGTGTTTATGTTCTGAGTTCAGAAGCTGCATTCCTGAAGGGATTTAGGCCACGTGTCTGTTGATGGACATGAAGTGTTGAGTTGACCAAGCTTTTCCCAAATAAATCAGTGTCTCCCTGAAGTGTCATCAGTGAGTAAAGCATTATAGTAAGGATGCATGCTGGTTTTAGATTCTGTGGAAGTTAGGGCTTTTTACTCTGAACTTCATCCCTCAACCTGAAGAGTATTTTCTTAGTAAGCTTAAACTGACTTCAGACTTACCATAACCCTAACCAGTTAGCTCTGCTGACTTCTGTGGCTTGGAATTACATTTTTACCAAAGATACACCATGTGTGCCCACAGGTTTAAATAAAGAAAAGTTAAAAAGTTGATAAAGCTTTTGTCATCTTTATAAAAAGGTATGTGTCAGGCCAATTTGTCACATTCCATCTTGAAATATAAGCCATGGAGGCAGGGACTGAACTGAGGCTAGTTCAGTCTGTATCTGTCTTTGACTAGTGTTTTATCATCACTCACCCTGAGGCAAATAAGAGACAGGTAAGCCCACACCTCTGCATTCTGGTTCTCCAAATGGTTGGCCTCAGTCAAAGCTTCCTCAGCTGTGCCAAGCTCCTCCAGCTACAAAAACAGCCACAGAGAAATGCACACTAATACAACCAAGGCTCACTTTCTTTCAAAACAAAAAATATGTCTCCCAGCAATTCTTGTAAGCTAGCAAAGCAGGGCTGTTCCCAGTACTTTCAAAAGTAACCCTGTAACAACAGAAATGGGAGTGTACTTATAACCTCCAATCACATGGAGACAACCAGACTTTTCACACGCTAAGTGGAATCACAGGTTTTTACAGTTTTATTTTCTGTTCTATATAAGCAACCCATCTGGAGCTTTTGGGTTAATTAAAATAATTCCCAGTATTATTCTGGAGGTGGAATTTTACCCGGTAACAGGCACTGCCGAGGCCCAGCCAGGTCAGGCAGGATGGAGACTGCTCACAGGCCTGTAGGTAGACAACTTTGGCTTGCTCAAACTGAAAGTACAAAAAAGAAAAAGTTTAAAGCATAGTCAGGAGCACTTGATCAGATTTTGGTCATTTTGTTGTTTTAAAAGAAAATATCAACAACATTTCATTATAGCACTGCAGAGTTTCTAGTTTTTCCAAGATAATCCATATGTGACTGGTACATTTTTTTTGTTTTTCTTGAAAAATGTAAGAGGCAAACTCATCTGCTAGCAGATGCAGTACACATGGGTAAACTGACTGATCAGAAAATGGTGCCTATCTCAATACCCAACCTTCTCCTGCATAAGGTAGATGGATCCCAGGCGGAGTAAAACAATGTGGGAGTCTGATGGCTTCTGCTGGAATTTGAAGCTCCACTCGTAGCTCTCCTGGGCCTCATTGAACTCCCCTTGTAGGTAGTGACAGTGGCCGTTCCAAGCCCATGCATCTGGATCCTGGTGAGAAAGTGGACAACACTCTTCAGGTCAGTGGCCAGTAGAGATGACTTGTGGTCACATTGAACTAATATAAACAGACTAAACCAAACAAAAAAATGAAATAAACTGTCAAATATCCAAGATTTGAGCAAACCAACACCTGCAGGCCAAATCCTGTTTCACAAATTTTTATCCGGTCCACATGTCACTTTAGATTCTTGACAAACCTTTTGCTAGTTATGGCTGTGGTGTGCACAGCAACTCCCTGCACAGGACAGGGGGTTGCAAGCCTTTCAAAGCTAGCTATCACAGAACAAAGGAATCTCATGGTTACTCATGGTTACTATATAAGAACTGAATTGGTTATACAAGAACCCATTGCTTTACGATAAAAGTAGTTGAACTACATCGACCTACCCAAGGGATAAACGTAGTCTGGTAAACTAATGTTACCTAGAAAAAGTTGAAATTGGCATTGGACATTTTATATGAAATTCTAACAAAATATAAAAAGTGCCCACTTTTTCCATGGGTCATACATAAACTAATCATGGGAATGTACAAAAATGTTAACTTTAGTCTTTATTAAATGTCCATCAGTCAGACAGCTGACCTCCAGAAACTAGAGTCCTGGTGGGGGTTTTGCACCAAGCAGGGCTCCTCAGTTTGCAGGTGACTAAAATAACAACAACTTCTCTGGACCTAGGGCAGCACAATTAATCGAGTTTTAATCTCGATCACAATTTTGACTTTCAATGATTAAATGAGCACCATCGAGCGATATTTAAAATGCATGCTCTGCCAATTAAAACGCAAAGCAAGAACAAGTCAAGCGCTCCCTAAATCAGCGCCTGACCATGTGCATGAGCCGATCACAGCTGTTCCCTGCGCTGCACATCTTGAAGCTTCCTGGACTATTCTGGATGAGTAACACTAAGTTAGTCACACAATAATGTCACACACAGCTGAAGGTAAAGAGGGTGTCCCTCAAAGCAGATCGTCATCCGTTGCTTGGAAATACTTCGGATTTAGCACAAGTGATGTTAACCAAGAAGAAATCATATGCAAAGAGTGCTGTGTGTCTTTGCTATGAGTTTTATTCATAACCATCATGCAGGTATAATGAATGGAGTGAAAAACATATATATTTATTTATTTGTTTTTTTTATTAATTTTTTTTCCCTTCTAACAGATGCAGTGAATTTAGGTGAATAAGAAGGACCAATTTTATTTCGATGCAAAGATTTGTACAGATGTGAAGATGTGAAAGCAGCAATAAAAACATTTTTTTGTCAATAAAATCAATGAATAATCGTGACAATCGTGATCTCAATATTGATTAAAATACTCATGATTATCATTTTGGCCGTAATCGTGCAGCCCTATCCCTACACTTTACAAACTGAGTAACAATGCTTCCTGGACCAGTAATGCCCTGTATCTTCAGTCAATGTAATCTCCAACACAGATTGTTTTAACACTCATGTCATATTCCTCACCCAGTCCATACTCATTGTTGCAGCCAGAGACAGTGTGGAAGTACCTGAACTGTGTGAAGCAGCGCCTCTTTGAGGCTGGCAGCAGCACTACAGTAGTCAGCTTTGAGCAGCTGAAACTGGGCCAGATGAAGGAGGTAGGAGGCACTGCGACCACCATCTGAACATAGCAGCTCCTGGGACAGAGTGAGTTCTGCCATCTGGCAACAGAAAACAGTGATCTCTGAATGATAACTGTTTCTACTACACTTTTTTGTCGGTTTTATTTTTGTTGAAATGTTACTGCTGACAGCTTTTAGAATTAGACATTCATTATTCCCCTTATTAGTTTTAGCATGGCAATATAGATACATAAAATCAATTTTAAATATAAAACATTTTAGAAACAGCAACTGAAAAAAAATCTAAATTTATGCTACCTTACTTTCATAAAATACATATCAATAACATGACATCCAATAAACTGTCAAATTTGTCATTTTGCAATTGCAGATGGCCATCTGTCACTTTTGTACCATAACAGACTAAACGACTAAACCGACGGTCACAAAGAACACAGCAGTACTGTACACTGAGGACAGTTTGTCAAAGCACCAGCACTGTGAATGTTTTTACCTGCAGGGCACTGTTCTGCAGCAGGAATTGGACAGTCTGTGTGTAAATAGTAGAAGAGAGTTTAGCTGGAGCTGGTCTGGAGCTGACACTCTGTGCTGGAGGCTCTTCTTTGTGCATCTCTGAGTCCTGGTCAACAATCTCTGGGTAAAGGAGAAAAATAAAGCTACATGGTCAGGTAACATCAGTTGCTCCAGGGCTTATTTTCCCTGCCATGTGCCCTTTAGGGTGAAGAGCACCGGAAGCTCCAGCAAACAGAATAGGAAAGATGGGATTCAGCAACAGAATGGATCAAAATCATGTACAGACTGACATGAACTTCTGACTGCACATGACACTATGTTCTATATAAAGAGTTGTTATTTACACTTTATCTGTGGGTTTCTTTTTTTCCCCCCACCTTGCATAGCACTGGGAGAGGTGGCTGTCTCATCTTCTTTCTGCTTGCCCTTCTCCTCCTCCTCAACTTTCTCCTCCTTCTCCTCTCTCTGTGCTTGCTTCTTTGCTTCTTCTGCCTTCAATAGCCTTGTGGCCTCCAGAAAAGCCCTTTCAGCCTGGATGGAGTCATTCTGGCACTCATGGAGCAAACCTGGAGCAAACACCCAACAAAGTTACTCCACATTTCCCAGCATGTATCCCTCTTCCTGAACTGCTCTGGGCATTTAGGTTCTGAAGTTGCTAAATGTTGATTTTACAGATTTTTTATGTTGATAGTGCCAATTTTAATACATTTTAAAAGTCTAAAACAATCTGCTGACACCAGACTAACACTAATATTGACTTTAATTTAAATTTATCAACTTTTAAAGACAGATTTACCAACTGGCCTAAATCTGTGAAAGTCAGATTTAAAAAAACTACCTCTGCTTTAAAAAAAAAAAAACAATCAGCTATGAAAACACACACATCAGTTAAACTGTCTTGGGTAACCCGTGGGGCCTCCATCACATTGGGCGTAGACAACACTCACTGGCTGATAACTGCTACTGACAAATGACTGCTGGTAGTACCAGTTTGCTGTTCACTGATAAAACAGCAGCAGGAAGGAAAACAGATCCTCATCTCACCCAGCAGGGTCCAGGCCACCACACTGGGTGGGTCTATGCTGGTGGCTCGCTCGAGGAAGGTCTGGGCCTCACTGTAATGCTCAAACATCACTGCCAAGACCCCACACATCATCAGGCTACAGCAATAAGAGGATAAAAACACACAGATCTTGACTTACCAGTTCACATTTTTTGAATCAGATTATTTGATTTTAAGTAACCATTGAGCCAGCTTCTAATAAAGAGCGCAGGTGGGCCTGTTGCTTGTAACACAAATTTGACGTCTCTACTTGAAGACAATAAATGATACGGTGGAGATGAAGATCACTCTGAGAGGAAGTAAATCTAAATACTTCTCTTCTGTCAACAAACACCTGATCAACTATTTGATCAATAAATAGCATCATGATTTAATGTTGAGGTCATGGCTTTACTTTGACACATAGCATGCAGCCCTTCAAAGCACGCGCCACTGGTTTCTCTTATTGTAAATCAATTTGCTTGTATGATTTGCTTGAAGTAACCTTTGACATTCTGTAGATATTTTATGTTTTTAATGTAAGTGGAGTCTTTCTAACCTGGGTTGGTGCACTTGCTGGATGGACACAGCGTCATAGTAACACTCTTTTGCCTTCATATAGTCTCCGGTCAGCATGTACAGGCTTCCCCACTCCAACTTGTGGATGGGCTCATTTGGGTGCCTCACCACTAGCTGCAGGTTTAATAAATACACATCAGTAGTCACTTCAGCTATTTTACCAACCATTATCATTATTCACTGCTGCAACATGACTTTTGCCCACCTGAATAAACAAATACAAAAACATTCAAACATTAATATGTTTCATTTTTTTGCAATGACAAATCAGTAAATCATTCAGGCACATATTTTGATTTCTTGGTCTGTTTTATTTATACAAATCTTTCTGATTATGAAGTAAATATGGTGAAAAATGGTGAGCATTGTTATTGTACCTCTTGATAGTAGTGAGCAGCCTGCTCATAATTCCCAGTAAGCTGTGCCTCTCTGGCAAAATGTGAGAGCTGAGAACAATTTAACTGGACTTCATTTGGGGAGTCTTCAACAGCGTCTGCAGAATAAATCTGTTGAGGAGAAGAGGATAAAATAAAAAAAACAAAAGGCAACAGATGTCCTCACAAACTGTACATGACTATGTGTTTGTTTGTTACCTTGGTGAGAGCTATGTGCATCTCATCCACCAGGTAGACATAGAGTTTGCTGACAAATGCCTTCAGCTCTTGAGGGTCAGTGAACGGCTCTGTCCGCTGCATCTTGTCACGTACGATCCTCACCATTGCATGCTACAAACCAATTCAATTCAATTCAATTCAATTTTATTTATATAGCACCAATTCACAACAATAGTCGCCTCAAGGCGCTTTATATTTTAGTAAAGACCCTACAATATAGACAGAAAACCCCAACAGTCAGACGACCCCCT
>VUQI01001242.1:16830-28725 GCA_015106735.1 Paratilapia polleni | reverse complement strand
AAAAATTTTATAAAAGAAAAAAAAAAAATAAAAAATTTTTAATTTTAAAAAATTTAAAAAAAAAAAAAAAAAAAAAAAAAAAAATGTGGAGAGTTTAAACAGAAATTGTTGGTCATCAGACTGTAATGCTTATACTTTGAGGAAGTCAGAGGAAACCAAGCTGAAGTGAGATAAATAATGTTAATGAAGTGTTGTGCAGTAGGAGGTTAGACTTCAGCTCACAGTTAAGATGAACCGAATGCCAAGAAATGTGGTGTGTGGGCAGATGAGCAGTCACGAATCCACATGATCTTCGTTAAATTTATGAGTAATCCATTATGTCTACATCAGCAATCCGACTTTCTGTCTAGTATTATTGCTGAATACCTTCTCCATGTAAAACACACACACACGTGCCATCTGACAGCAAAGATGCTCATAATCCAGTCTGACCACAACAAAATGAGATTAAATACTTTTGTGAGTGTGTGTGCATGTGTGTGTCTTAGGGTCATAAAGGCTTACAGTCTGAATGTAGTTGCTTAGCTGAGGTGTAATCCAGATGGCTCGACAAATCTGAAGAAATCTGACAAAATAATCTGCACTCAAACCCAACACACATCACACACACACATCACACACACTGGACAAAAAGGGCCTGTATCCGCAATGATCCAGCAGTATACAAGTTTATGGATCTGCCACGTATCCACAATGTTTACGGAGAGAATATGGGAAAATCTGATCCGTCACAGATGCTTATATGGATATTGTCCGGATATGAACATCATAAAATATCTTGTAGAATACAAGATACGTATATCACAAATATCGCAGATCTGGTAAAATGTCATCAAAGATTTTTCAGGGAACTGGGTATATAGTGAAAGAAATTTTTTTTCAACGTCATTTTAAAAGGTACAACTCCAGAAATGTTGTCATAACCACTTTTTATTAGTCTTTGTCCACCTATTTCACAATACCAAAGAAGATCCATGAAGATGCAGATAAGGACAAGCGCAACACTGTCACAGCCATCAACAACCAAAAAACAGGAGAGAGAGAGAGAGAGAGAGAAACAGAGAGAAGTAGAAGAAAGAGATGACAAAGAAGAAAACATAGAAACATCTGACTGTTTTGTGGGCATGAGAGCCCTGGCAGGCACTTTACAACAGGGTGTAAAATCATATGTGGGAATGATGTATTGAGGTAATAAGTGAACAGAAGCACTGAGTGTATCTTAACCACAGTTTGTTTTGCTGCACAGTGTTGACTGGATACATTTTTTTAGTGTAGTTGGCCAAAGTGAGAATCAAACCCTCAGCCCTCACAGTGCATCTGGCTTGTTCAACCATCTATTTCCTGTGATGTCCACTGCGGACTTTGACTCGACTCCAGCCAGGCCATTAAGCACATCCGTCTTGATCTCACTATCAAAGATACAAATCAAATGCCAAACGTCAGAGGAACACGGTCATGTGATTTACGGATCCCAGTGAAAACATGAGACGGCCTGATCTTAAAAACGGGGCACACAGAGCATCACAGTCTAATGTGATTTTGGTAGGTAAAGCCATAATGGTTAGTGATCTGGTCAGGTTCAGGGTGCAAACCACAGTCCGAATATTTTGTTTTATTAATATGAATTATATTATTTTGTAATTATTTTAATACATCCTATATATTTGACTTTGGAGCAAATGTGCTTAAAATCAAGAAAATGAATTCAATTCATTCATTAAATGTAAAAATGACCCTCAAATGCTTCCATGGTGTATAATTATGAACAGAAATGCTGTAATCGAAATGCATAATTACGTAACTGTTTATTTGTTTGTCTTTAGGTTACTTAAAGGGTGAGAGTAGCTTGAGTTTATTGTTGCCCAGTGGTAGCAGGCTCTTCTTTGTGTTGGTAAAACTAATTATTTTCACACAGTTTTTTTTTTTTCTGCACAGAGCCAGATGTTAAGTACAAAATGGCCATCGTGGAATCAATCATCCTCATACCGCCCCCTTTTTCGATCCGTGAGGATTTACCAGAAAGACGTCTGTATGTAGCGGGGCAGAATGGCAATACAAACACTCTAATTTGCACATTTTTTGTTTTGTTTTTTCAGTGAAAGCTGGAAAAAAAAACAACAACAAAAAAAAAACAACTTACATTTCATCTGATTTACATTCAGTGATACCACAGTTATATCCCACTCATCATAATACCAGTGTCTGAGTGGTGCTTTTTTAGACATGGAGTGTTTATTTCAGAGGTAAGCTGAGAGTGCTGCTTTGTCTAAGCTGCAAACAAAAAATAAAAGAAAACGCTGCAACTTCACTTTGCCGGGCTGTGAGATGCATGAGAGGCTACAGCAGGGGGAGCAGACTGATACAGAGCAACATTAGCAGAAGTACATTACACATTGTACATTTAGAAGTCCACTGCTTTACCAAATCATGGTACGCAATATAGAAAACCTAATAGCACACAGACATTACTCAACAGGATCATATACAGTTAAAAATGGACCAAACTCATTTTCCCATTGAGTAATAAAGTATATATTACCACTAGAGCATGTCAGAAATCAGTTGTAGCATTTAACACAACCGGCTGGACACAGGATGAGAAAAGACAGAACTTTGTGTCACTGTGTTGTAAAATGAAGAAACCCTTAGATATGGCACCATTAAAGGTTCATTCCGTAACTGTATTGAAATCCTCTGCCTGAATAATCTTGTATGGTTAACAGGCCCTACAGATTATTAACCAAACCACGGCTCCAATCGTATTATGTAGAGTCTCCATTTAAATTGTTCATGCCAGAGGTTGAGCAACCCATGCAGCCCCTCACTAAGGTGATTCTGTGACTAAACTCACTGTATCTCACTGCAGAAGTAAACACATGAGCGTGGACACCAACACAAAGAACAGAACAGATACACCACTCTTAACAACTTAATAGTCCACCGGTAAGCTTACCAACCCCCAGCAAGCAAATATACCAAATACTCCAATTTGAATTGACTCCTAAAATGACCTTTCAAACATGACCGCCCTTGGCTGCCCTCTTCCACTCATTCTTCACTGTTTGGGGCTGGAGGGGTTGGCTCGCTGCGCAGCATGGCATGGGTCCAGGGACTCCTTGGTGGCACCACCGTAGACATCTACATCATGGTCGGTCCAGGGTGCGATGTTGCCCAGCACTGAGGAGCTGCAGTCGGCCACGGCCACCACTTCAGCTGGCTTCAGCACTCGATCCCACAGGTTAAATTGGGAAAGCTCCCCAACCAGGGCCTGGGAGGCATCAAAACGTCCGCCCAACGTATCCTTAGGTAGAAGATATAGCATATATCACAGAGCAGTCAGCGTGACAGAAAACTTGATTGCAATGCCAGGCATTTTAAACATTATTAAATTTGTGTTAGGAAGCTGCAATTGTGGTAAACAAAAAAAACAAAAAACAAGACAACAAAGAAAAAGAACAGTTTGTAAGCACATATGGGGATATTGCTTGGCAGCAGTTTGCTTGACAAAGTTTTTAATCAACATCAAGTAAGTAATGACCACCCACTTGTTTGGATTAATACCAATGGTATACGGAAACCGAAGCTGTATACTTCAAATGTCAAATCAGGGAACCAGTGAAAGTATCCTAGCATATTGAGTATTAATTAAACTAAGATAAAGTTTAAGCCACACTAAAATATTCTATTTTGATGATTTTGCCTAAAAAAAATTAAAAACATTTATTCCCCCTTATGTGCTGGGATTTTCTCCATAAAATCAAGTCAACACAATCACCCAACAGCAATCCATCAGCCATCCTCAGAGGAGATTAATAAAGTACTTGCTCCCTCTCAAAACTATCCATTAAATTAAGTCATGCTGCATCAGTCTGTCATCTGGCTGAATTGGACTCCCAGCACTCTGCTTTTTTGTCCTTTATGCAAGGACAATGGGCTGCAGAATGAGCTTTGGGTTGTTCTTTTGACACCAGGGAGGAGTGATAATGTCACATTTCGTAACGGTTTTGTAATGTAGTTGTCTCGCTAATGAAGGAGAGAAGCAGCCAAGTGTGATGATAAACACCATTAGGTTTCTATTTGTTCATGTGTGAAAAGCTAATGGTGGGCCCTTAAAATAGATTTCCTGGTTTCCCTATGTCTTTTTACCCATGAATCATCCATCCATCCATCTCACCTGTTCCTGTCCCAGAATGAGGACTCCCCCTGGTTTGATTGGGTGCCATGCAGCCAGTCCCTCTCCTCTGCCCTTCATCTTCCCACCCTGGTAGGCTTTCCATACCCCATCCCTGAGGGTCCAGCTGACACAGATGTGCTGCCACTCATCCTGTGGCAGGGACAGAGGCAGCTGCGCCACCTACAGGCCAGAAAACAGAGTGGCTGCAGTTAGACCCGCCTTTATTAAACAACCGTTTTCAAGACCGCCACACTTCGACACACCGAGCTTGCATTATGACTGGAACACATTTCACTACCGTAAACCTTCACTACGCTGCACACTGCCATGGGAACTATATGTGTAAGCAATATAAAAGGTAACCAGTGATGGAATGTATGAACCAAAAGCTGCGTAAACCATCAGCTTTTCCTCAATAATGTAGGTTTGCTGTGGATCCCACCACTACAAATGCAAAAGAGGACATAGGCTTCTCTTGCACACAGTACCATTTTAATCAAGGCTTTTATTTTGGCTGAAAAACAATTAGATGCAAAGTAATATTGCAATTTGCTATTGAATTATGGCTGTGATAAATCACTACCCCCAAAGAAATGTGTGATTTTTATGCTCTTTTTTTCCTTTCTATCTTGCTTGTACTTTTAAATTTTTAATCTGTTGTTAAAGTGCACCGTCTGTTTTAGTTTTAAGTTTTCTGAAGTGGGGGAATGCACGTTTTTTAGTTTTTGTTTTTTTTTCAGTGACTCACCAAATCGACGGTAAAAGGGGGATCAACACGAGCGCACACCTTAGGCTCCAGAGAACCAAAACCCAAACCTAATATAGACGGTGATTCACCTGCTGTTGATTCCAACAATAAAAGACAGCTGTGTCATTTTCAGGTTGTTTCTTTCCATCACTCATATAAAAATCCTTAAGTCTGTTAGAATAAACATGCTTACATCGCTCATTTTAATCACAGTCAGCCATGAATTATGCTGCACTGTTCTGCAAAACATCATAATTAGCTAATAATGACTTCCTTGCAGGCTATTTTGCTATAGTAATTACAAAGAAATCTAAAGGTTATGAGATATTAATGCCTTTCCCAAGAAGAACCATTCACTTCCATGTAAAAAATTTTTATTTGAAGTCCCAACACCCAGATATGAAAAACAGCTACAAGAGGCAGATCTGAGAAAACCTCATACCTTGTCATTGATAAGCAGCTCCACAGGATTGTGGACTCCCTGTAGCAGCACCAGTTCATTGGGCTGCCCCGGCACAGAGTAGGAGAAGGGGGTCCCAATACCACCTTCTTTGGCTTTGAGCCATAGGCAGGCAGTGAAGGCATACATCTCAGTTATCTCTTTTCTGACCAGGCCGTACATGTAGTTGGTCCGCATGGGGAAGGAGATGACAAAGCCATCAGGGAACGGCGGCTCTGTCAGAGCTTTGGAGATACAGATGAAGGAGATAAAGAGAAAAAGTTAGGCAGTGTGGGGGAGACCCAGAGAGAAAACAGGGAGGGATGATGCATTAATGGCCAATTTATACAAAGACACTGGTGTTTCTCTTCTCACTTGACTGTGCTAGTTTGTGCTCAAACACACACGCCGGCACAGAGTGTCTGGCGAGAGCTCAAGTGTTACAGTTAATGATCACCCTGTCTAACTTGAGGCCACACTGCAGCTCTTAAAGCAGAGAAGATGTAGAGACGGTCAGAGAGGTTGGGAGAATGACAGAGCTAAAAACAGAGAATAAAGCGCTGCTTTTTTCTTATCTTATTAACCTTCCTCTTGGCACCTCGCAAACTCTCAGTCTCACCTCTGGGCTTCTACTTCTCCCATTATCAAACATCTGATACTTCTTTTTCCAGTAGTTTTCACCTGCAGTAACCTTATTTCTACACGGAAGAACTACTAATAAAACCCTTTAAAACCAATGTGACACATCCAAGCCTCATTTCTGCCAACCATTAATCCCCATGAGGATAACGATATAAATTTAAAAGCAGGTAAAAGCAGCAAATGATCTCAGATAAATTATTCTCCACTGCGTTTATTTTTTCATGTACCGTTTTTATTTTTAGCTCCCAGCTCTCTTTGACATTTTCCCACCCTTCAGCACTGATTAATCATCTAATTTTAATCTACAGCGTATTCTCTACTGCTGCGATGACCCAGTTCACCCGCAGTGCTCGTTAAACTTTCATTTCAGCCTTCTCTTGCAATGCTCTCATGTACGTCAGCTTGATGTTGCCCTTGTCTGACTCCCCTTTTACATCAATTAATCCATCCCTTCCTTCATTTATTTAACCAACAATGTTATGTCTTTATTCTGCCTCCTCTTGTTCCCCCTCGCACTCACTGTGTTCCAGCTCAGTGACGCGGTGGTTGACGGTGTCAATGCCCTTGTTGATCTTCTCATGCTGGCCCTGTGTCTCCTTCCTCATGGCCTGTCTCTCCTTCTCTAGCATCTTTATCTTCCTCTCCAGCTCCCCTTCCAGGTCCTCTACCCTCCAGGTGCTCTTCCCGCGCCCGGGGGAACCCTTAGCGGGAGACCTGGAGGCAGAGGAGCCTGGGGAAGCAGGACGGCGGCCCCCTGGGGCAACCCCTGCAGATGGAGAGGAAGCACTGCCGGTGGGCGGAGCTGGAGCCCTGCCGCTGTTACCAGTTGGGCTGCTGCTGCCGCTGCTTGCGCCCACAGATGTGTCGGTGAGGTTCAAGGCAGCAGGGCCGATCTCCGCCTGAAGAATGGAAATAAGAAACATGGAGTCTGTGTTAGTGTTGATACTGAGTGGGTCAGACACATGTACAGAGAGACAGAGAGAACATGTCAGAAGATTAGAACTAATTTAATAACAGCAGATCTATCACAAGGACAAAAAATGTTTCAGTAGGAGCAAGTTGGGTGATACTGTAATTCCAATGAGAGATAAGAAATAATTAATGTATATAATTGCATTAAATAAATAATAATATTGAACTTAATAATAGGAACTTCACTAATATAATAAAATGAATAATAATTTCAATTACTAAATAGCTTACTTTGTAACAAACACACAATGGACCAATTTAATTCGCTGCCACTCCAGTGAGTGATAGACTCCGATTATATAGACTTGGACTCCAAGAAAGTGGATTTTTTTATTTTTTTTTATTTAGCCTTTATTTAACAAGGAAGTGAAACTCTTGCAATGAATAACCTCTTTTGTGAGTATCCTGGCACCATTAACCTGGCATGTTTTTTGATGGGGGGAGAAGCTGAAGCTCCTGGAGAAAACCCACTCAGCCACAGAGAGAAACTCCCAACATAAAGGCCCGGCTCAGGTTTGAACCCTGGACCCCCTTACTGTGAGGCAAGAGTGCCAGCCACCATGTCCGGAAAGGAATATATTTAGCTTTTCTGTTGCAATATTAATAATTTTGGTAGCTGTAGAAGTTGATTTATTGATTGTAGATAATATTAGTATAGAGTATATTTTTCTTGTATTTACATTTGGTGTGGCTTTGAGTACCAGCAGAGAGGAGTAGTAATTCAATTCAATTCAATTTTATTTATATAGAGCCAAATCACAACAACAGTCGCCTCAAGGCGCTTTAAAGGCCTTACAGATTATAAACCATGTTTACACTGTTAAAAATGAAAAATTCATGTTACTATTTAATCATTTTAACTTATATGTGACTATTTTTTGATGACTGATATACTGCCGGGGCTGACATATCAGCCGATATTAGATATTTGCCAATATATCAGTATTGGCATTTATAACGGCCAATAACTGAAAATGAAAAAACTAAAGAAGACATGGGAGAAACACCCTTCAACCATGTTATTAATGTTGATGTCCCATAGTTTGTCCACCAGAGGGCAACCTCCCTGTTGGCAACACGTGTTTGGGCCGATTTGAGCAGAGCATCAACGAGTAATCCACGACTTATTGTGACAATAAAACAAGATTATTTTTAACTGCTTTGTCATAATATCTTAGCAAGGACTCGTAAATAACCACACATAACAAATCTTAGGGAAATCTGTTTATGCTTCATGCGTCTAAAAGAAAATAAAAAAATTTACATTTTTAAGTCACCAAATATCGATATCAACCTTAAAAATCCTATATCGCTCGGGCTCTAGACTTCACTAACAAATGTTTTCTCTGCTTTAAGGTTGTGCATTTTGAGCTTGGCAGCATTTTCATAGCTGCTAAACAAGGTTCGGTCTGCACTGTAATGTTAGAGCCTTTTTTGCAATGTCAGAAGGAAATTTCCAGCACTAGAAGACATCCTCTTCAGACGACACGGTCACACTGAATGGAGCCTGTCTAGACATAGAGACATCTCTTTCTAAGCCATTTATCCTTGATGGTGCTGCTCTCGTGGCTTTGCTGACCCATGACGTCCAGAAAATATCCCAAAAAAAAGGTATTTCTTCACAGCCAAAACATGCAAAGCAGCATTTTCTATATGTAGGCTTTGTACCAAGAAAATATATTTAGATATAACTACTTTGTATCTATCAACATTTAGATTAGTAGATGCAATTTATTCTCAGTAACTGTATCTGATTAAATTTTTCTTAATTTAATAACATACCTGTGTGTGTGTGTGTGTGTTGCATTCTTACATGTCATTACTGTATTTTATACAGATTATTTATTAATTTTTTCTATATAATTGTTCTCCTTTCTTTTATGCAGTTTTTACCTTATTGGGATATCTACCATAGTATATTTTATTTTATTAAGCTGTATATTTATCTACTTTGTTCTTAGGTTTTTTGTTTTAGGGTGTGTTTAATGTTTTGGCTGCTGTAATACAGGAATTTCTGAGCTTTTGGGATATATAAAGTATAACTTACCTTATTTCTTAATTGCTTTCTGCAAGGATTTATCATCAGCTTTTGAATATTGTTTTATCTGCGGGGCTTCCTGTGAATTTGGATTTTGGGAGCTGACTTTTCCACGTGTGCTTTACATAATATCATCGTTTAATTCCCGTTTGCCAAACGTCTGTCCTGATCTTTGTCTCAAGATCAGAATCTTGACTTTGTAATTAAATACTTGGATTACACCCAAGCGTGCAGAGCCTTCTTTTCTCAAGATTAAATGATAAACACAAGGACACACTGGGCTCTGTCCTCCTCAGAGTGTGTTTTCCACATGTCGATGACCAGTAATTATATTGATCGCTGTAATTTTTTTCAAGGTTGTTTATTTGTGCCTGATGTTGGGAGTAGAGGTGCCTTGAGCAATGCCAATAAATATTGATTTATTTATTAGTGGAGCTGGGGTCAGTATAATAGCTGAAAGTGGAACACCTAAGAAAATGCTGTCAGTGCTCCTCCTACGTTTTGTGAAGTATACATGAAGAGATTTAACATAAAGGCAATGAGTAGGGCCCATTCCTGCCTTTACTGCCTCTAAATATGGCTGCCATTCACGTTAGTTATAGTGGTGGTTTAAAACTGAAATGAAATTGCAGGGAAGGGGCATAAAATGATAAGGCAGCACCACAGCAAGAGCTGTTGTAGTAGCCCAGCACTGGTAGTATAAGTAGCCTATGCAGAGCATAAGTTGAAAAAAGAAGGTGTTGGTGAAGCAGCAGCAGAAAGAGAGAGCTGTTAGTGTAGATGAGACGGCTGCGAGGGCGATATATAATATCAAGAGAGTTGCTGAGGCAGGATTGGATCTGGATGTCCAGGATATAAATTCTCACTGACGGAGACAACCTTGTAACTGGCTGTGCTTGGAGAGCACTGGCAGTGATGCAGCAGTGTTTGCGTGTGGGTGTGTGTCTCAATCTCAGCACACACACAGAATATGACCCCCCTACTCCACCTCCCTCCTTCCTGTCCAGCCAGCTTCATGTTTTATTTATGTCTCTATCCTGCTGTGGGATGCGGTGGTAGAGGGTATGAGGCAGCATGGTGGGGGATGCGGAGGGGTGTGAGGGCCAGCAGGTGGAAAGATTTCCCATGGGTCCATGGGGAGCATGCGCAAGACATTAGGGGCATCTGTGTCACGAGTTACTTGTCAGAGGAGAGAGGAGGTAAAGATAAAAGAGGGAGGGGAGGATAAAAAGAGGTGTAGAGGGAGTTGGAGTGAGATCAGAGCACCTGTGATGAACACAGAGGCCACTCTTCAGGTTCTCTGCCCTCATGTCTGCATACAGGAGAGCAGTGGCACTTCTAATCTCAATTTTATGTAAATGCTAAGGGGATTACTTCTACCACAGAGGCCTAAAACTGCACAGTGGATATCATCCTAAAATTAGGATAACTGTTGAATGAGCCTAATTTAGACTGGACACCACTGACTCATCTACTAATGCATCATTTTGGTGGGTGACCAAATCTCCTGCTGTCAAACAAAACTCAGACAGGAGGTTAAACAGCAAGAAGCCTACATTCAGTCTTTCTCTGTTTACCTCAAGTTTCTCAATGCGATCCTTCAGCTCCATAATGGCCCGGGCCAGCTCCTCCACAGCCCGCGCCGTCTGCAGCTGTGCCGCAGCAGATGAGGTCACATCATCCCCGGCCATGACGCGGCGGTTGCCGCTCCAGACCCCGATGCTCCGCTCCGGGACGCTGCGCTCGTCCTCCAGGCCGCTCTCACACTCACTTAGCTTTCCGGTCAGCTCCCGGATGGTCCTCTGGTCCATGAGGATCTGGTCGTTCTGCTGCAGGACCATCTGCCGGAGTTCCTCCGCGGTGGTCCGGAGGTCTTCATCTCCGGTCGCGTAGAGCGGGTCATCCGCCTGCTGCTGCTGGTCCCTCCGCTGCCTCAGATCTTTGGTCTTGCACTCTCCGACCGGTACAGGAGTGCAGATCAGTCGGCTGAAGCTGAACTGTTTCGCTGACTCTTCACCGGTCTCCTCCCCAAGGTTGAGCTCGTTCAGAGTGGGAACCTCCACGCCGATGCCGCCGAGCCCGTTTCCGCCATCGTATGACTCCGCGCCGTGCAGAGCGCCAAGCGGTCCGGCGTGAGCCACCGATCCTGGCTCCAAGGGCTGGAGCAGCGACTCCGATGTTAGGGTGCCGTTATCGCTGAGGAGCGCAGCGCGTTTGCGGGGATAAACACTGGCGATGATGCAGATGACCGCGCCGAGGAAGGCCAGAGTGCCCGCTCCCACAAGCACCACCACGAACTTCATTACGACTGTTAAGACCAGCGATGGTATAGATCAGGCCCCTGAGTTCAGGAAGAAAGATGACATACACAAGCCTGAAAAATGTCTTGTCTAGGTTTTGGAGGCTGAAACAGGCAGAGAGCAGCCGTCCGTACAGAAGCATGTAGCCAACCTGAATACAATCACGATCTAGTTGAAGTCTCAGCCTAACATGTCAAATAAAGTAGCTAAATTTAAAGGTAAAATGTGACACTTACTGTAGGTAGATTCAGAGCTGCTTGCCAGTGGCGCTCTTGTTGTCTCCTTGCCACACTCTGTGTGTACCTAATATTGACGGCACCGCGCTGTCTGGAGCAGAGATGCTCCCTCTCCGTCTCCGTGTTGCTAAGCTGCTCTCCTCCGGTGCGTTACTATGGGGACCGCTGGGAGAGGAGGAGCGAGGGTGTGGGCATGCGCAGGTCAGAGCATAGGTCAACCTCCGGCAGCAGCAGGGCGAGCAAACAAGGCGGAGATGGATCAGTGTGTGTTTGCACTGCCTGAGAGCATATGCAGTTCTGGAGTGGCTTGCTGTGGGTTTTTTTATAAACATAATGGGGTAAAAAA